>JAWZYU010000006.1:55195200-55440200 GCA_038380435.1 Ryuthela nishihirai | reverse complement strand
AACACGCTGGATGGCCTTGACGTGAGGTTACCATCTGTCTCCCAACAGCTGTTCCAGTTGGTCGAGGGGACCCACTAGAACAGCTGTTGGGAGACAGGCCTTCCCCCAACCTTATCTGAGCCTTCGGGGTCCTTGTGACCTGGCCATTTAGCCCATGGTGTGCAAAAAAAGTGCCGCTCAGAGGTAAAACAACCCAACCCAACTCACTTGCGACCTCTGACGGTGGAAAATTTAAAGTCTTGAAATCAATATTGCAAATGATCTACTTGGCTAGAAATTTGATATTTTATTGGTTAGTGTGATGATCAAGGGGTTTACATTGCTAGCAACGATTTCTCCCTTCACAACCAAGGATTTCTCTATTCACAACCAAGGGTTGGTGAAGAAACTCAAGTTTTTATTTCGAGAGGTGAAGAAAAAATACTTTTTTGAGTTGAAAGGTACGAGTGGAATCTATGATTCACAGTTTTCAAATCCTCCAAATGGGCCTTAATTTAATGTCATCAGAGGAGCGCTAAATGGAGAAAATATAAAACTTGAAGTAATATTGCAAACGAAATATTTATGCTTAAAGTTAGAAATTATGGTGATAGAATGTGCTGATGAAAAACAGCATAATTGGCAATCATATGTGTTTTAATTAAATCACAATTGATTAAAATTGGACTGGATGTTCGTGTTTATATAATGTTAATTTATATTTTAAATTCTTAATAATATTTAAATATATTAATCATAAATAAATAATTTTATTTTACATAAACTGAATGATTTTCCCTTTAAACTTAGGGAATAAGAAAATCCAAATTTTTGATTTTAAGACATAAATGAGATATGCATTTTGACTTTTATATAGCACTAAAAAGATATTGCTATTTAAAGTTTACAATCGCCCAGTAATACTAATTACTGCTGTTAAAGGGCGCATAATTCAGAAAACGAAAAATTGTGATTTCTCTGACAGCGAGCATCCCTTATTCTCCAGGGGAGTGTCTCAGTCGGTAGCGCGCCAGGCTCGTAATCTGTAGTTCCCAGGTTCGAGTCCCAGCTGGGTCAGCGTTGAGATTTATCTCCGCAAAATTCCCCGCCCTGCCCACGGTCAGTACGGGACACCGATGGGCTTGGAAAGGCCGCCGTCCGTCGGATGGGACGTTAAGCCGTGGCTCCGTGTGTGGGAGAGCCATAACCTCTGCACGTTAAAGAACACGTTGGATGGCCTTGACGGGAGGCTACCATCTGTCTCCCAACAGCTGTTACAGTGGGTCCCCTCCCCCAACGTTCTGTGAGCCTTCGGGGTCCATGTGACCTGGCCATTTAGCCCATGGTGTGCAAAAAAGTGCCGCGGAGAGGTAAAACAACCCAACGTTAAAGAACACGCTGGATGGCCTTGACGGGAGGCTACCATCTGTTTCCAACAGCTGTTCCAGTGGGTCCCCTTCCCCAACCTTCTCTGAGCTTTCAGAGTCCATGTGACCTGGCCATTTAGCCCATGCTGTTCAAAAAAGTGCTGCTCAGAGGTAAAACAACCCAACGTTAAAGAACCCGTGTGTGGGAGAGCCATAACCTCTGCACGTTAAAGAACACGTTGGATGGCCTTGACGGGAGGCTACCATCTGTCTCCCAACAGCTGTTCCAGTGGGTCCCCTCCCCCAACGTTCTGTGAGCCTTCGGGGTCCATGTGACCTGGCCATTTAGCCCATGGTGTGCAAAAAAGTGCCGCGGAGAGGTAAAACAACCCAACGTTAAAGAACACGCTGGATGGCCTTGACGGGAGGCTACCATCTGTCTCCCAACAGCTGTTTCAGTGGGTCCCCTCCCCCAACAGCTGTTTCAGTGGGTCCCCTCCCCCAACCTTCTCTGAGCCTTCGTGGTCCATGTGACCTGGCCATTTAGCCCATGGTGTTAAAAAAATTGCCGTTCAGAGGTAAAACAACCCAACGTTAAAGAACACGCAGGATGGCCTTAACGGGAGGCTACCATCTGTCTCCCAACAGCTGCTCCAGTGGGTCCCCTCCCCCAACCTTCTCTGAGCCTTCGGGGTCCATGTGACCTGGCCATTTAGCCCATGTTGTTGAAAAAAGTGCCGCTCAGAGGTAAAAACAACCCAACGTTAAAGAACACGCTGGATGGCCTTGACGGGAGGCTACCATCTGTCTCCCAACAGCTGTTCCAGTGGGTACCCCTCCCCCAACCTTCTCTGAGCCTTCGGGGTCCATGTTACTCGGCCATTTAGCCCATTGTGTTAAAAAAAGTCCCGCTTAGAGGTAAAACCACCCAACGTTAAAGAAACACGCTGGATGGCCTTGACGGGAGGCTACCTTCTGTCTCCCAACAGCTGTTCAAGTGAGTCCCCTCCCCTAACCTTCTCTGAGCCTCCGGGGTCCATGTCATCCTGCTATTTAGCCCATGGTGTTAAAAAAAGTGCCGCTCATTAGGTAAAACAACCCAACGTTAAAGAACACGCTGGATGGCTTTGACGGGAGGCTACCATCTGTCTCCCAACAGCTGTTCCAGTGGGTCCCCTCCCCCAACCTTCTCTGAGCCTTCGGGGTCCATGTGACCTGGCCATTTAGCCTATGGTGTGCAAAAAAGTGCCGCACAGAGGTGAAACAATCCAACCCTAATTCCCCAGAGGATATGCATATGCTATTCTTCTGCTTTTCTCTGTTCCTGCTCCATAAAATTTCAGTTTTCTTTTAATATAAACTGATACTTTTAATATTGTGTTTTACGAATTCTACTGCTTGTTAACTTTTTCCCATAATCGCATAAATAACAGCAATTAAATCTGTCTAACCTCTAAACAAGTGTGTGTCTCTGAAATAGGGAATAAGAGAGAATGAGACCGAAAGATGGCTAATTATTTTACGCTGTGTTACATTTTAAGGATTGGTTGGAATGTTTTACTTATACATGACACATCACTTTGTGTACTGTCGCTCAAAAAAGTATCCAAACACTACGGTTGATTACAAAATTCAGAAAAAATGATCTGGAAAAAAAAAATTAAAAAAAAAAATCTGACGCATTTTGAAAGTGCAACGGTAATTTCCAACCATTATTAAAAGTGAAATTTAAAGTATTTGAGGTTGGGTTGGGTTGTTTTACCTCTGAGCGGCACTTTTTTGCACACCATGGCTAAATGGCCAGGTCACATGGACCCCGAAGGCTCAGAGAAGGTTGGGGGAGGGGAACCACTGGAACAGCTGTTGGGAGACAGATGGTAGCCTCCCGTCAAGGCCAATCCAGCGTGTTCTTTAAGGTTGGGTTGTTTTAAGTCTGAGCGGCACTTTTTTGCACACCATGGGCTAAATGGCCAGGGTCACATGGACCCCGAAGGCTCACAGAACGTTGGGGGAGGGGACCCACTGGAACAGCTGTTGGGAGACTGATGGTAGCCTCCGTCAAGGCCATCCAGCGTGTTCTTTAACGTGCACAGGTATGGGCTCTCCTGCACACGGGCCACGGCTTAACGTCCCATCCGACGGACGGCGGCTTTTCCAAGCCCATCGGTGTCCCCTACTGACCGTGGGCAGGGCGGGGGAATTTGTGTGGAGATAAATCTCAACGCTGACCCAGCTGGGACTCGAACCTGGGAACTACAGATTACGAGCCTGGCGCGCTACCTACTGAGCAACCCCCGGCCCTGAAATAGGGAATAAGAGAGAATGTGAGCGAAAGATGTCTAATTATTTTACGCTGTGTTACATTTTAAGGATTGGTTGGAATGTTTTACTTCTACATGACACATCACTTTGTGTACTGTAACTCAAAAAAGTATCCGAACACTACGATTGATTACAGAATTCAGTAAAACTATCTGGCAACGATTTTGTTTTAGAAATTAGTGTTCTGGCAACCTTCGTGTCACGTGATTGCAGAATTCAGGAAAAATATCTGGTGCGTGTACAGCAACTGTATACGCTCCAGTTACCGTTCACAGCAAATTGGAGCGTGTGCAGTTACTGCAGACGCTCCAGTTTGCTATGAACGGTAACTGCACAAGCTCAATATTTCCGTGAGTGAGTCCACACGATCTAGTATCAAAATAATATGACCACCTACAGTCGTTCAAAAAAGTATCCGACACACTATGGTTGATTACAGAATTCAGAAAAAGTATCTGGAAACGATTTTTTTAGAAATTAGTGATCTGGAAACCTTCGTGTCACGTGACACGAAGGTTACCAGATCACTAATTTCTAATGCCAGATATTTTTACTGAATTCTGTCATCAACCATAGTGTTCGGATACTTTTTTGAATCACTGTACACGTGATAATTCTTCCTGTAATATTGCTGTCGAGCATATATACACCTATACCACGGCTTGTGATGCTTGTTAAAATATTTCTGAAACAACTAAAATTAATTTTATTTCGACTCGTTTTCTTGTCGAGATCTCTAAATCATTCGAAAATTTTCTTTTTCGTTATACCACCATCAGGATAGACTGTTATTACCATTTCTCGTGTTTCTGCAGCTGCTGTACCAAGCTTAACGCTGTTGAAAATGCATTTACATAAATTTAAAGCACACCACTGATAACTTTATATGTACAAAATTGGGTACATTTCTTGGTCACATGACCCCAAGGGATCAGAGAAATTTGGGAAATGGGATTTTAGGAAAGATTTGGACGACTTTTATTAAAATTCCTGCTATCTTGTTTACAATGCGTCCAACTTTCACTGTCATAATTAACCCTAGAAAGAACCAAATTATTGTGCAGTCTAATTTTAGTCTTTAGGTGTATATGCCTATTTCTCCACACTCTCCATAGATTCTTAAAAGTCCCAGCAGCAATCCTTATTCGTCTGTTAATCTCATGCCGTATATCATCAGTATCTGTTACATAGCTCCAAGATAACCAATTTCATCACTTTAGTTTTCTCTCTATTTATAACCAAACCTACTCTACAATCATTCTCATCAACAGTTCTAATGGAAGAGTTCATCTGATCAACATGATTTGCCAAAAGGGCTAAATCATCAACATAATCGAAATCAGACATTTTCGCATCTCCAAACCATTCAAGTCCAAAATCTTTCTCTTGCAATGGATTTCGCATAACGTAATCAATAACAATGCTAAAGAGAAAAGGATACAAAATCCTCTCTTGTCGAACATCAGAAGCAATGCTAAATTAATTGCTGCAAGTCTTCGAGTCCCGGATAAGGCATGGATGTATGTGTCGTTTTTCTGCTGAGGGCCTGCCATCTTCTCAGACTTTCTACTATGGCATATAAACTGACAGGCTCCTGTCTGTGGCAAGCAGCTGCTTGAGGGGGTATTTATATTTATTTAAATCCAAGTGGTTAGTGTGCTTGGATAGTGATCTAAGGGACCTGGGTTCGAGCCCCATGTAAGGCATGGATGTATGTGTCGTTTTTCTGCTGAGATCCTGCCATCCTCTCAGACCTACTACTATGGCATATAAACTGACAGGCCCCTGTAACACCTGTATGACAAGCAGCTGCTTAAGGGGGAATTTATATTTATTTAAATCCAAGTGGTTAGTGCTTGGATAGTGATCTAAGGGACCTGGGTTCGAGCCCCTGGTAGGGTATGGATGTAGGTGTCGTTTTCTACTGAGGGCCTGCCATCCTCTCAGACCTACTACTATGGCATATAAACTGACAGTCTCCTGCCAGACCTCTGTGGCAAGCAGCTGCTTGAGGGGGTATTTATATTTATTTAAATCTGAGTGGTTAGCGTGCTTCGATAGTGATCTAAGGGACCTGGGTTCGAGCCCCGTGTAAGGCATGGATGTATGTGTCGTTTTTCTGCTGAGGTCCTGCCATCCTCTCAGACCTTCTACTATGGCATATAAACTGACAGGCCCCTGTAACACCTCTATGACAAGCAGCTGCTTAAGGGGGAATTTATATTTATTTAAATCCAAGTGGTTAGTGTGCTTGGATAGTGATCTAAAGTCCAAGTGGTTAGTCCAAGTGGTTAAATCCAAGTGGTTAGTGTGCTTGGATAGTGATCATAGTGTTCGAGCCCCGAGTAAGGCATGGATGTATGTGTCGTTTTTCTGCTGAGGGCCTGCCATCCTCTCAGACTTTCTACTATGGCATATAAACTGACAGGCTCCTGTCAGACCTTTGTGGCAAGCAGCTGCTTGATAGGGTACTTTTTTTTTACGAACTCTCATACACGACTCAGAGTTACTATAGAGTCCTTTCATTATGTTACTAAATTTTCTGGTATGCCAAAGATTACCTTATTTGTCTGGCAGCAAAGCCATAAAGCCAACGATTCTTATCAGCAGCAAATTGATCTTTAAACGTTTATAAGCTCCTTGTATATATACAGGGTGTATCAAAAATATAGGTATAAACTTTTAGGGGAGGTAGATAACATCTAAAGGAATGAGAATTGCATAGGATCCCATAACCGGAAACGTCACTGTAAGTCAATAGGCGACGATGTTCATCAGTGCGCTAGAGGGAAATTTCGGATTTCCTCATTCGAGCGGTAGTCGGCTGACGAAGAGCATGCAAAGGTATTCGAACAGGGAGTTGACAGACATGCACTTAGTGTATGGAATAACTGATGGCAACGGACGAGCCGCTCAACGAATGTATCAAGAACGCTTCCCACACAGACATATACCGGGACACCGTTTGTTTGCGCATGCGCATCAAAATTTGTGCGATTATGGGTCATTAAGGGATAGCAGAAGTGAGGGCAGGCCACGATCGACGCGTACTCCCGCCATGGAAGAAAGTGTGTTGGATGCCGTGGAGACTAATCCTAGTACCAGCACACGTGCCGTTGCCTCTGCCTTAGGAGTGTCTCGTTGCAGTGTACAGCGTGTTTTGCACGGCGAGTCCTTACACCCCTTTCATCTCCAAAGGGTTCAGTTACTTCTCCCAGCAGATCATCCGGCACGTGTGCCTTTTGCGTAGTGGTATCTCCAAGAAAGTACCCAAGATGGGAATTTCCCAACTTATGTTTCATTTACTGATGAGGCCAGTTTCGCTCGGGATGGCGTATTCAATCAGCACAATGCGCATTTGTGGGCTCACGAGAACCCCCACGGTGTGCGCAACCATGCGGCACAGCATCGTTTCGCAGTAAATGTGCAGGCAGGTTTGGTCGGCGACTGCTTAGTCGGGCCATACCTTTAACCATCCCGCATGACCTCCGCGAAGTATCTGATCTTTCTGGAACAGGTTCTACCAGGCTTACTTGCCCATGTTCCAGCAAATGTGAGACGCAACATGTGGTTTCAACATGATGGGGCGTCTCCCCATTATGGAAGGTGTGTTCGTGCGCATTTGAACATGTCTTTTGGGCAACAATGGATTTGGCGTGCTGGACCAGTTGCTCACGTGATTTAACGAGCGTTGATTTCTTTCTGTGGGGGGTCCTCAAAGCTACCGTGTAGGAATCGCCTGTGGAGTCTGACATGGATCTCGTGGCAAGGCTCGTCAGCGCTGCCGCTACTATCAAAGAAACTCCAGGTGTGTTCGAACGTGTTCAGCAATCAATGCTCCGTCGGTGTCACGCATGCATGATGTCTCATGGTGAAAACTTCGAGGATCTGCTGCAACGTTATGAAATGTATCATCTGGTACGCCATTTGTAATAATTATGTCCAATAAATGCTTTCCCAATAATCACTGTCTTGTGTCCTTTCAGATCTTGTACCTCTACTACCACTTTCCCATGACGTTTCCGGTTATGGGTTCCTAGGCAATTCTCATTCCTTTACATGTTA
Source organism: Ryuthela nishihirai (assembly GCA_038380435.1). NCBI lineage: Eukaryota > Metazoa > Arthropoda > Arachnida > Araneae > Heptathelidae > Ryuthela > Ryuthela nishihirai. Next base: position 55,432,467 of record JAWZYU010000006.1, on the reverse strand, counting down.
CCTACCTCCCCTAAAAGTTTGTACAGTCGCTCATATTATTTTGATACTAGATCGTGTGGGCTCACTCACAGAAATATTGAGCGTGTGCAGTTACGGTTCACAGCAAACTGGAGCGTGTGCAGTTACGGTTCACAGCAAACTGGAGCGTGTGCAGTTACCGTTCACAGCAAACTGGAGCGTGTGCAGTAACTGCACACGCAGCAGTTTGTGTGAACGGTAACTGGAGCGTGTACAGTTGCTGTACACGCTCCAGATATTTTTCTGATTTCTGTAATCAACCGTAGTGTTCGGATACTTTTTTGAGCGACTGTACCTATATTTTCGAGACACCCTGTATATATAATAAATTATACAGATATATATATATATAAAGATGTATATGCCGTTTATCAGGGCAGAATCTAGGGGGAGGGGCCAAGGAGTCCTTACCCCCTTGATCCCCCCGCTAGCTTTATTCCTTTCAGAATGCAAGTAAGGGTAAAAGAGGCAAACAATTTTTTAGGTTATTTATATTTCATGAATTTTTCAAGCTACTTTTTTTTGAAAACCTGCACAGCAGAGGTAGAAACATTATACTGTATTGCCCTCCCCCTGTACATTTTTTCTGTTCGATTGTGTTTCTTTCCCCCTCTCCTTTGATTTTCTTCTAGATCCGGCCCTGCCGTATAGGGGCGGGGGTGGCTCAGTCGGTAGCGCGCCAGGCTCGTAATCTGTACTTCCCAGGTTCGAGTCCCAGCTGGGTCAGCGTTGAGATTTATCTCCGCAAAATTCCCGCCCTGCCCACGGTCAGTAGGGGCACCGATGGGTTTGGAATGGCCGCCGTCCTTCGAATGGGACGTCAAGCCGTGACACGTGTGCGGGAGAGCCATATCCTGTGCACAATAAAGAACACTCTGGATGGCCTTGACGGGGGGCTACCATCTGTCTCCCAACAGCTGTTCCAGTGGGTCCCCTCCCCCAACCTTCTCTGAGCCTTCGGGGTATATGTGACCTGGCCATTTAGCCCATGGTGTGCAAAAAAGTGCCGCTCAGAGGTAAAACAACCCAACCCTGCCGTATATGTATAGTTTCCCTAAAGTTAGTAATTAGTTCATTTTGCCGTATATGTATAGTTTCCCAAAAGCTAGTAATCAGTCCATTTTGCCGTATATGTATATTTTCCCAAAAGTTACTAATCCATTCATTTTATCTCCCCACAGGTAGCTTGAGTGATGGTATGCAAAGGTGCTTCCAAAGTTGGTGCAAATTGAAAGAGGAAGACAAAGAACGCGTCAACTGGTACGTAACCTACAAGATGGGACCTGACTTGAAATCCATCTACAATGTTATGATAGAGGCATTCACCATATGGGACCAGACTCAGAAATATATGGGTGCTCCAGGATATGACTGTAAAGATCTCTTGCCTTTATTAGATCATAGCGATATTGAGGAGAAGTTGAGTAGTGTGCTCTCCGCTGTAGGTGATTTAGAGATTTGGTTTCTGTGCAGCGAGAGAAAAGATTGATGCTGAAAATAAATATGGACTGTTAATGTTTGTAAAGTTAATTGTTTTCTGTGAATAAAATAGGTGTTGTTAATGTAATCGATTTCCATTAGTTAGTTATTTTGTCGTAAGCAGTGGCTGCTCGTAGCTAAAATTAGTGGGGGAGCTGCTCCAGAAAATTTTTAGCCTTTGTTTTAAAATTGTATAAACGGAAACAAACATGTATACAAAGAAAATTTAGTCAGAAATTTGATAAAATAATAAAAGAACAAAATCAAATATTTTTTACTTTAACCTAAATTGTTACAGTTCAAGCTTAATGTATTCATTTAAAAATGAAATCCATTCTTCTTGTTTTAATTTGCGCGAAAAAAAATGAATCAAATAGAATAGCTGGAAGCAGGATAATAATCTAATTCTACACTTTATCACATTCAAGAATATGGTACACGGTTTTTAAGCACAACACACGCGGAGTAAAAAAAAAACTACCTTCAACCAGCACGCCAGGATCGGCAATGCGGGAACGACAGTGCTCTCTCTCTCTTGCAGCCTCGCGTGTAGCTCCCTATGTGCGCATGCGCACAACAGTCAAACACCTCACAGCTAGTACTGTGAAGCGCACAGTTCCATACAAAGATTTTTGTATCTTTTTCATAAACTGGGGGATGGCTACTGACATTAAGCTTAAGGATTATATATTGTACAAGTATAAAGAAAGAATTAAAGAAAAAAGGGTTCATTATATTAAATGTTATCGATAATATCAAGTTGAACTTGGGGGTGTTGCAGTTCCACAGTGCCTATACGCGAGCCGCCAGTGGTCGTAAGTATTAATAGTTAAAAGCCGAAATCGATGAAAAGATAGAAATTAAAGCTATATTAAAAATTTGAAAAGTGGATACTTTATTTTAATGTTACAAACGCTATGTATTAGGAATACCCACGTTATTTCAAGAATGCACGAGTAGCGGCTCAAAATTAAGCGTAAACGCAAGACAAAGAACAAAAGAAGAAATGGTTTTCGGAACGAGGGTGGGTTATATGCATTAATATTTGATGACGAAAAGTAACCAATCAAAAGTCTGTGTGTGTAGGAGGAATGCCTCGAGTAGCGCAAATCCGAGGAATTTGGGTTGTGTTACCTCTGAGTGGCACTTTTTGCACACCATGGGCTAAATGGCCAGGTCACAAGGACCCCAAAGGCTCAGAGAAGGTTGGGGGAAGGGACCCACTGGAACAGTTGTTGGGAGACAGATGGTAGCCCCCCCCCCCCCGTCAAGGCCATCCAGCGTGTTCTTTAACGGGCACAGGATATGTCTCTCCCGCACACGGGGCCACGGCTTAACGTCCATCCAACGGAGGGCGGCCTTTCCAAGCCCATCGGTGTCACCTACTGACCGTGGGCAGGGCGGGGAAATTTTGCGGAGATAAATCTCAACACTGACCCAGCTGGGACTCAAACCTGGGAACTACAGATTACGAGCCTGGCGCGCTACTGACTGAGCCACCCCCCGCTCAAATCCTAGGAATGTCATACTGATTGAAGAGTGTATATTTATTCGTGATTGATTTAAATCTTTTTATCGTACTTCTGAAAATACTGTAAAAAATAAATATATATTCATAATAATCATATTACGAAAGGATAAAAAACATGGACTTCGTTTTAAACAGGGAAAGGCTTCAACACTTAATACGAAGTATCGAAGAAATATGTGAAGAACGAAATGCTTTCTAGATATCCAGAAAGGTCGTTCAGATGAAAAATGGACAACAGATGTATCTGGGTAAACGATGGATTAAGATTTGTCCATCACATAGCGAAATACATATTCATATATGGAAGTCATCAACACAGCGACGATTTCATACAGCCAAAAAGTTTTTAAAAAGTCGCTTGCAATATAAATTTAATCAAAACGTTATTTCTCCTAAATTTCCTGTTAGCAATAATAAAAGCAATGCAACATTTTCGTCGTTATCTCTATGGCCAGAAATTTCTCATTCGTAGTGATCATGCTGCCCTCAAGTGGAAACTAAACTTTAAAAACCCTGGACAAATTAATAGGTGAATACAGCGAGTGCAAGAGTACAATTTCTCTTATTGATCATAGAAGTGGCAAGCTACACAGAAATGTAGATGCTCTTTCCAGACGTCCACGCATTTACAACTGTAAGCATTGCTATAATACAGAGTGAAACTATTATGGTACTAATGATATAATGCTCATAAGACTGTTAATATCGATACACAACAAAAGAGTGATAATTCTAATATCTGGAGCCCAATACAGATTAGAAAGGATCAACTAGACAATGAAAATGTAAAGACAATATCAGATTTAATTGAAAAATCTAATGTAAGACCTAATTGGGAGCAAATCTCGAGATATAGTCCAACCGACTATATACGAACCACATGATTATTTGCTATAAAAATATCTGTGAGTTCCTCATTGGAAATTGTTTATTGGATATCACTTTAAAAGTGTTTCATGGTTCGTCAATTGAAGGATAAATTGAGCTGGGAAGGATGTTGGAAATCTTTGGCTGATCTTCTGTGATGCTTTACGTATGACATCATAAGACACAGATGTGTTGCATTCATAAACTCCGTTTAAGTCCTTCGATTGTTCCTCGAGAATTCCTTTCCTATCTACAGAAGGGTAGGAGACTTCGGAATTCTAATCGTCATTTCGAAAATGAAAATATCTTCAACTGATCGTCATAATCATGGTGCTTCATGGCATGTGGCGATTATTTAAACGACTCCTTTTGTTCTAGTGATGTAAAGAACCTTGCTTCTCATTTGAGAGAAACCTTCTCTAATCATTATGCACTGTTTCTTTGCAGTGTTTTCATAAAATCAATTCAAAGTAATGTAAACATATTACCGTTTAGGTAAGCCTACCACGACTCAGGATTTAGATGTAGATGATTGTGTTTCAGAATTGTAGCCAACCATTATATCTTTCGATTTCCTCTTCTTGCTCCTCCCTCAGTATGAAAATGAATACTACTGACCATGGAAAACTCAATGTCCATCTAATATGAAGCTTAGGAATGGCTCTATGAAGGAGAGACAGAGCAAGTGAATGTTAAAAGAGAGCTCCTAAGAGATTTCCAGTGAGTTGATTTCTCCACTCATTCGTTGATCAGCAAAAATTCCTCTGTCTGCTTATCAAATATTTGAGAATTAAATGAAATCGAATATTAGAGTCATTTGCTTTATTTTAGTAACGAATTAAAACGCGTTTAAATTCTGTAAATCTTGTACTTTACCAAAATCATGAAGTAAAAGAAGTAACTACCCCTCGTTTTTTACTTTTAGTACCTACTAAAGAATTTGCTTTCGTTAAATGGTGCTATGCATATTTAATGATATCAGGTACGTATCGTTCACGATACACCAAATTCTTTAAAACTTTAAAGAGGAAATGCTACATATTCACTACTACGGAAGAAATGAAATGAAAGAATGTCTTTTACAAACAAATCCCGATTTAAATAAGGATTTTCTTCCTCTTAAACCTATATCTTTATAACAACTTAGTTGATTAAATAGGTAACCTACTTGCATGCATCTCAAGTAAAGGTTTGTTGTCATTAGATCATTTACCATGATTTAATTAATATATAAACAAACAAAAAACAAAAGTTTGGTTAGGTTGTTATATTAACCTAACGTAGAAAAGCTTGGTTACGTTGTTATAGTAACCTAACTTTAGTTTCGATATAGTTCTTTATATCGAAGAAAAAACTATATCGAAACTAAATCGAACTATATCGAAAGTAACTTGTATCGTAAGTCAGATTAGGGAGAATAATGTTAATAACGGCTGTTTTGATTTCCTGTAATATACACTGCTGGACATTGAAAGTGCAACACCAGGAAATACAAGAGATATCAAAGCCACATTTAGTGAATACATAGCTTATGTTACAAGGATCAAATGATTGCAAATATGACTCGGTTAGACTTGTGGAATAAAAAGAAATCAGTATCTTGTATAGCGACAATGAGCGGCAATAACCGATACTACACGGTCCGGCATTGAGAGGATGAGACGTCGGATGTGTGTTGGGGGAATGTCAGTCCATGCAGTTTCGATACGTAGAAAAAGTTCATCTGTGGTAGCAGCTGCTGGTGTCTGGTCTGCTAGTCGTCGTGAGTTCATGGACCAGACATGTTCAATTGGGGACAGATCCGGTAAACGAGCAGGTGAAGGTACAAAGGGTCACATGGTGGCTATCAAAGAATTGTTGGATGATGAATGCCACATGTGGTCGGGCATTGTCCTGTTGGTAAATGGCATCAGAGAATCCCTGAAGGTACGACCACAAGTTTCAACACCATAGTGATGTAACTTTGGCTTTTCAAAGTACCCGTAATGCTTACAAGGCGCATGCGTGAGTGGAGTCCAATGGCATCCCATACCATAACACCAGGGGCTGGAGCTGTATGACACTGCACCATGCAATTCTCACTGAGCCTGTCGCCGCGGTTCCGTCAGATACGGATTCGTCCACCATGGTGCTGCATACAGAAGTGGGATTCCTCTGAAAAGACGATGCGATGCCATTCGCACATCCATGCGCGATGTACTTGGCACAATTGCAGTCGCAAGCACCTGTGTTGTAGAGTCAATGGTAGCCGAAGTAATGGCTGCCTAGTAAAAATGCCCCGATGCTGTACGTATGGATACTGGTTGATATGCAACACCCTAACTGTTGAGCTAAGTTGTTTGTTGTGGTTGTACGATCATTCAAAGCATGCGCACGACATGTCTGTTCTCTCATTTGTTTGTGTGACAGAGCCGTTGAGATCCCTCACGTCGGTGAGTTCGTTCCTCCTCTACCCACTGACACCATATTCTCATCACTGTGGCAGCATTCCGTCCAACACGAGCACTGATATCTCGGTACGATAATCCGCCTTCCCGTAATCCCATAATTTGACCTCGATCAAAATTGGAAACCTGGTCTTATGGATGCCGTCTTCTTTGACGGGCATACTTGATCCTTTAGTATGCAAGAAATGCGAGCAAACAAAATTCCAGTGCTTTAATGCATCCGATGTTACTATATATGTAACACGATAAGATATGTGTGATTCAATCCATTATCCACCGGTAATAAACGACTTTTTCAAGTGATTACTTCAATTCTTCACTTCTTATAAATGCATCCCATGGATGCGTTCCAGAATAGCATAGTTGAGAAACATTTTAAATAGATCATACGAAACAATCATTATTTGTAAATAACAGGTTGGAAAAAATAGTGGTGATTAAACAGGAGTAAAGAAAAACCTTTGGGATTGTATTGGCATAGTCACTGTATCGAGTCTAAAGAGATCGAAAGGCCATTCAGCAATATGAATATATGCAAGAGGGAAAATACAAGCAGGAAAGCAGCAACTACAAATGTCTTTCCTTAAATAACAATTATCTATCTGAAAAATTATTACTGACATGGCGAGAATCGAACTCTCTAGATACATGCCAGAGCGCTCTACCATAAAAACCACGCATCAGACGAAAATACGCTTCCAGGAAATGTGGCGGACCTTGCGCCATCTATACTTCACAAGAGGCAACTTATATTCCAATTGTTGTCAATGATTTAGATTATAATGGGGAGGACACTCACTCTAAATCCTTCTGACCGAATTAACTCTAAATTAATGAACGCACTGCAGTATTTGTATCTATTCTCCTCAATCCGTTTTTCTATATAGGATTTGCATGTATCCTGTTTAATCTGACACCACATTATGCCAGAATTTTTACGAGGTCTATTCGTCCTAAACGTAGTAAATGAAAATTAAAAAATGAAAGAAATGCAAAAAAAAACATTTTATAGGTTAATCTGCTTTTCTCACTATTACAACCCTAATTAAAATAAAAATTTCAAAAAAAATATAAAAGAAACAATTGGAAACCAATTGAATGTATTATAGGAAATCCAAACCGTCGATATCGAGAATTTTTCTGGCTAATACGATTTTTATTAAAACGGATTCTTAAATTTGTTTTTTCGATTCTCTTGGTTTTAAGTCAAACAGTCTTAAATAAAAGGATCAAGCAACGGACCCGACGATGCATAAGACTACCAGTATTCCCATTTGTCAATAAAATAAATATTTTAAAGATCCTTTACTTCTAATAGAAGCAATTGGAAATTTATCAAATGTATTACAGAAAATCGAAACAGGCGATATCGAGAATTATTCTCGCTTATCCAACCTTAGTTATAACGTACTTTTATATTATTTCCTGCATCAACTAAATGAAGCAAAGTGAAACCAAATGACGCAATAGTGAAACACCAAACAAAAGAAAAATATCAGCATGCTCACTAAACTCGACATTCAATGGAACAATTTTTACTTCCAATGAATCATTTTCCTTCATTGAATCCTTCCGAAACATTTTTTTTTTCAAAAAAATAGAAACGGAAATCAAGGGATGTCACGCAGGAGATTGAAACAGCCAATATATACATATCGTCACTGAATTAGAAACCTTTATACAGATGTACTTAAAAGTCACTTGCACAGCGTATATGCAAAATACGTGATCACGCATCACAACGTGATCTAGGCAGCTATTTAAGACTGCTGCTCGTCTGTAATGTGCTGTTTCGTTTAAAAGGAGTAGAAATTGAAAAATGACTTCCAAACCAGTTTTATCAGAGTAAACAATTGTAAGCATCGGCTGTTCCGCATCTTGTTATGTTTGCGTTCGATTTCTGAGTGTTCTATTCAGAGAATATGCTTTAAAATTATCGATTTTTTGATACATTGGATTCGAAAAAATAGATTCAAAAATTAATTAATAGTGGAGTAAGAAAAAATTGGTGTTATGTCGGATGCTTAAAATTCCCTCTGCATTTCAAATTGTTTAAACAAAGGAAAAAATATAATTTTTTTTAATTACGTACTAGTGGAGTATTTACAGTTCTAGTCTCTTTGTTTTCCTCTCGTGCCATCTTTTGACATCCCTATCCTTTATTGTTCAGGAATTTGATTTCTAAAATAAAATTCGTTTGAATCAAATTCAGTTCAAAGAAAGTAAAATTTATCGTTCATGTAGTGAAATTCGTAAACTATAATATGAAACAGATTCATTTAAATGAGATTTAAAAACTTCAATGCATTGGAGTTATCAGATTAGACAAAGGAGATGAAATGACAAAGTAATAATGTAGATGTTAGACAAAGTGCTTGCTTTAAAGAGTAAAAGATCAGATGGAAAAAATGTTGTTCTTTGCAGTTTCTTTCCTGGGTTCCTTCGATTACAAACAATCAATTAATATATTTTAATCAATGTCGTATTATAGAGAATAGAGACAAATGCGTCATTAATCAAGGATTAGCTGAAAAACTTCTAAATGAGGGTTGGTTTAGTTTCCCAAAGGCATTCCTTTGATATTCGATTGGTTACTTCAGAAAGGAAAGAATTCTTCGTTTTATTCAATGTAGGATTTGTGAGAATACAAAATTCTTACTCTGATTACGTTCCTGCAGCTCCTTTCCTTTGACTTAAGATTGTCCCATTAAGAAGAAGCGTAATGAAATTGATACGTGAAAATTCGTTTCGAGCAAAGCCTGATTTGCGAGAATAAATATAAATTTTTGTGGATGGTATCATTTGCTTTTATATGTTTTTGGATTTCTGCCTGTATCTATAAGAAAAAAAAAAGAACCTTCGAAATGTACTTTTATTATACGCTGGCTTAATGAGAATACTAATTGTCTTACAGAGTTTGGTTTTCTAAGCTATGTTATATTTATTCCAGAGCGTTTTACTTGGAACGAACAGAAATGGAATAAAGAATGGAACAGAAATCGGATGGAATCGAAAGTCGGATTAGCGAGAATAAACTCTTAATATCGGTTGTTTTGATTTCCCGTAATTCATTCGTTTGATTTCCGACTTTTTCCTTTATAAGAAAAGTACCATTTAAACATTCATTCTATTGAATGTCAGATTCTTGAGAATAATGGTAATCTTACGCATTTTAGTTTCCTGTAGTCGTCCCCCTTATTTGAGATTATTTCACTTAGAATGGACGGAATAAATTAGAAATATAAGAATCCGTTGTATCGAAAGTCGGGTTAGCGAGAATAATGTTAACATCAGCTGTTTTGATTCCCTTTAAACAAATTTTATGCACACTGGAATTATACTACTAGGCACTGTGAAGAAACATAATTTAACTAATATGCAACTATAATTTTTAACCAGAGGAGAAGCGGTATTCGTACCTTATTCATTCACAGATGCCGTCGAGGGGCCGGCTGAAGCGTCCTGTTGTTGTCCCATGTCGACTATGGGTGGAACGTTCTTTTCAGCTGAACCTGTCTAGCTAGGTCTCTTCATTAGTTGGGAGGTGCTAATGGCTTGCAGCAAAACCCTCTGATTCAATGCTCCAGCGGCATGACAGCTCTCGTCCTTCCTGGCTCTCGGACTGTAAGCGCGCATCTCGATGTATCTCCCTCGCTCTCGGTGTGTATTTGGCATCTCCCTATCTCTTGGAGTCTATCTGAGCATCTCTCCCCTCTAAGTGTATGTGGGCCTTTCTCTCTTGCTCCCTTTGTTCGTCTCCCGTTTTATACCGCCATTACCACCCTGTTAATTAATGTGGTCGCTGCACGAAACATCCCGTGATATTCTGGTCACAGTCATTCACATAGGTTAGTCAGTGGTAGAGGGTTGCCAGGAGGAGTCTCGATCTGACCTTCAAGCTGGGCTTGCGCCACACGCGTCCAGCAGTATCTTGACACTCAGAGTCGGACATAATGCACTGCTTTGCAAATGTCCAATCTCTGGTGTCAAGGGAGGTGAATTTACGCTATTATTGAAAGTCTATTCACTTTATTAATCAACATCTCTCCTTTAAATTTTACTCTGTAGAATTCGTGATTTCCACAACAGAAATTCCACACATTTAATTCAAGTTTTTTGCGCAACAGCCAAGTAATTTTTTTCCACTTGTTTGCTCTGTCAACAGAAAGATCGCTTCATTTTAATAAAATAAATTTTTCATTTAATTTTTGACTTTATCTAAGTCATTTTTTTCTCTTTAAAATATCTTCGTTGAATTTTCAAATTAGCTTTTTCTCATTATCGAATGTCATTTTTCTCTTAGGTCATCTATTAATAATGCACTAATATTTGCACACGTTTCTACGGATATTATTTACTATCCTTGGTAATATAAATAATTTATCCCAGGCCTAAGGGACCATCACGCACACTCTTTTAGAAGAGTAGTAAGGCTAAGAGAGTGTCTAAAATATTTAACATATTTAGCAAATTTTGAAAACCTATGAAACGGAGAGGGATGTGTTATACTACATTAATCCAGTGTTTTGCGCCCCCCGCACTGCATTTTTCTGGCTCGATGGTGTTTCTTGCCCCCACTCCCTCCGCTTCGATGTTTTTGTAAATGCGGATCCGGTTGCTGTTATTGTGACGTCTTACAATGCATCCGATGTTACTCAATGTGTAACACGATAGGATATGTTAGATTCAAACCTTTATTCACCAGTAATAAACATCTTTTTGAGATGACTGCCTCGATTCTTGACTTCTTATATTGCACCCTATGGATGCGTTCTGGAACTGGGAAGAGCAGGAGTAAGTATATAGATTAAACGAAACATTATCTACTTGTAATTAACATGTTTGAAAATATAGCGGTGGTTTGATCAGGAGTCAAGAAAAACCTTTGGGGCGATTGTTATAATCACTAAATCGAGTCTAAATATTTCGAAAGGCCGTTCAGCAATATGAATATCAGCAAGATGGAAAATACAAGCAAAAGCGCAGCAACTATTGATGTTTTTCCTTATAAAGGACGTAATCACAATTGTTCTCGGATGAGCCTGAAACGCATCCTTGCGCCTTTAGACCTGTATAAGCGGAGGAGGATAGCGATGATGAGAGAACAATTAAAGACTCTCAAGCTACATATCCCGCATCATCCATCACATAATTATCTCCCAACTCCATCTTCAATCAAAACATCTTAAAGATAAATGAATTAAAAGATAAATGCTTTAAAATATATGGTATTCTATGAATTTTAAACGTGAGCGTGACAATTTTGTGGGATTTAACTAGGTGGATAACAAATGGAAGTGCGACAATATTGGACACGACAATCGGGAGGATACGAGAATTTGGAGGATCAGACAATTGGGTGTACAATTGGATGGAACACAATTGGGAAGATATGACAATTGGGTTCAAATAAGGAAATTATGAGAAACAAAAATTATCCATCTGAAAAATACTACTGACATGACGGGAATGGAACCCACAACTAACTAGATACATGCCAGATCGCTCTACCATAAAAACACGTAACGGAGGAAAATACGTTTTCAGGATAAGACTTATAAATCTTTCATTGAAAGGTGGCGGACCTTGCGCCATCTATACTTCATGAGAGGCAAATTATTTTTCAATTGTTGCCAATGATTTAGAATATAATGAGGAGGTCACCCACTCTTAAGCATTATGACGGAAATAATTCTAAAAAATCATGAACGAACTGCAGTATTTGTTTCTCTTCTACTTAATTCGTTTTCCTATATAAGATTTGCATGTACCTTCTTCAATCCGACACAACACTATGACAGAATGTTTTCAAATTTGTTCCTTCTAAACGTAGTAAACGGAAAATGAAAGAAATGCCCTAATGCAAAACAAACCTTTATAGGATAATCTGCTTTTCTCACTAATACAACCCTAAATAAAAGGAAACTTTCAAAAGGACTTTTTTAAAGAAACAGTTGGAAACAATTGAATGTACATAGGAAATCTAGAATTTTTCTGGCTAATACGATATTCATTAAAACGGATTCTTAATTTTTTTTTCTATTCTCTGGGTTTCAAGTCAAAGAATCTCAATTAAAGGAATCGACTAACGAACACGACAATGCATAAGAATAAATGTTGCTCTTTGCAGTTTCTTTCCTGGTAATAATCAATATATTTTAATCAAAGTCCTATTATGCAAAATATATAGGATTGCGTCATTAATTACAGATTGGCTAAAATACTTATAAATGTCGGTTGGTTCAGTTTCCCAAAGGCATTCCTTTGATATTCGGTTGGTTAGTCCAGAAAGGAAAGTATTTTTCGTTTCATTCAATGTAGGATTTGTGAGAATACGAAATTCTTATTCTGATTACGTTCCTGCTCGTTCCTTTCCTTTGACTAAAGATTGTTCCGTTTAGAAGAAACACAATGAAAATGATGCGTGAAAATCCGTTTCGAGCAACGCCTGATAAGCGAGAAAAAATGTAAATAGTGGTGGATGTTACAATTTGCTTTTATGTGTTTTTCGATTTTCGCCGGTATGTATAAGAAGGAAAGAACCTTCAAAATGTACTACTATTTAATGCTGGCTTAATCAGAATATTAATTGTCTTACAGAGTTTGGTTTTCTAGGGTACGTTATTTTTATTCCAGATCATTTTACTTGGAATGAACAGAATGGAACAGAAATGTAAAAATCCGTTGTACCGAAAGTCGGATTAGCGAGAATAATTGTCAGTCTCATTTGTTTTAATTTCCTGTAATCTTTTAAACATTCATTTTATTGAATGTCAGATTATTGAGAATATTGGTAGTCTTACGAATTTTCGTTTCTGCAATCTTTCCTTTTATTTAAAGTTGTTTTACTAAGAATGGACAGAATAAAACAGAAATATAAAAATCCATTGTATCGAAAGTTGGATTAGGGAGAATAATGTTAATATCGGCTGTTTTGATTTCTTCTAATATACACTGCTGGACATTTAAAGTGCAACACCAGGAAATACAAGAGATATCAAAGCCACATTTAGTGAATACATAGCTTATGTTACAAGGATGAAATTATTACAAATGCAACTCGGTTAGATTTGTGGAATACAAAGAAATCAGTATCTTGTGTAGCCACCATGAGCGGCAATAACCGATGCTACACGGTCCGGCATTGAGAGGATGAGACGTCGGATGTGTGTTTGGGGAATGTCAGTCCATGCAGTTTCGATACATAGCCAAAGTGCATCTGTTGTAGCAGTTGGTGGTATCTGGTGTGCTAGTCGTCGTAAGATCATGAACCAGACATGTTCAATTCGGGACAGATACGGTGAATGCGCAGGACAAGGTAGAAGTGTCACATTGTGGCTATCAAGGAACGTTGGACAATGCATGTCACATGTGGTCGAGCATTGTCCTGTTGGTAAATGGCACCAGAGAGCCCCTGAATATAAGGTACGACCACAGGCTCCAACACCTCAGTAATGCAAAGTTGGCTGTTCGAAGTACCGGTTATGCGTACGAGGCACCTGCACGACCAGATTCCATTGGCACCCCATACCATAACATAGGAGCCGAACCTGTATGGTCCTGCATCATGCATGTCTCACTGAGCCTGTTGCCGTGGTGCCATCAGATACCGATTTCTCCATCATGGTGCTGCATACTGAAGCAGGATTCATTCGAAAAGACAATGCGATGCCATTTGCACATCCATGCAAGTTGTTCTTGGTACCATTACAAGGGCATACGCCTGTGTTGTAGAGTCAATGGTAGCTGAAGCAATGGCCACCTAACAAAGATGCCCCGATGCTGCAGAAGACATCGAACAGTATATGTGGACACTGACAGAAGACATCGAACAATACACTTGCAACACACCCTAACTCTTGAGCGAAGGTGTTTGATGTGGCTGTACGATCATTCAAAGCCATGCTCAAGAGATTACTGTCCTCTCGTTCGTTTGTGTGACAGGGCCGTTGAGATTCCTCACGTCGGTGAGTTCGATCCTCCTTTATCCACTGACGCCATATTCTCATCATTGTGGCAACATTCCATCCACACGAGCACCGATAATCCGCTTTCACGTAATCACACAATTCTCCCTCGTACAAAGTCGGAAATCTGGTCGTATGGATGTCGTGTTCTTCGACGGGGCATACTTGATCCTTTAGTGTGCAAGAAATGCGAGGAAACACAATTCCAGTGCTATACACCGGCTCTTATTAATCTCCTCCAGGGGGTATTACTGTCACACATCAGGGGCGGGGGTGGCTCAGTCGGTAGCGCGCCAGGCTGTTGTTCCCAGGTTCGAATCCCAGCTGGGTCAGCGTTAAGATTTATCTTCGCAAAATTCCCCGCCCTGCCCACGGTCTGTAGGGGACACCGATGGGCTTGGAAAGGCCGCCGTCGGTCGGATGGGACGATAAGCTGTGGCCCGGTGTGTGGGAGAGCCATATCCTGTGCACGTTAAAGAACATGCTGGATGGCCTTGATCGGAGGCTACCATCTGTCTCCCAACAGTTGTTCCAGTGGATCCCCTCCCCCAACCTTCTCTGAGCCTTCGGGGACCATGTGACCTGGCCATTTAGCCCATGGTGTGCAAAAAAGTGCCGCTCAGAGGTAAAACAACCCAACCCAACTGTCACACATCATATGTGTATGTGCTGCGTTATGAATCATTTACATATTTTCCCATGGGCTATCCATCTTGCATATTTCGAGACAATCTGATGAATATTTCCTGGTATTGCACGTTTAATGGCCAACAGTGTATTTGATTGATTACAGAATGTCTCTTTTAGAAGAAAACGATCTTTACAATATTCGTTTTATTGAGTATTGGATTTTTCAGAATACTTGTACTCTCTTGCATTTTCTTTTTCTGTAGTCCTTCCTTTTATTTGAAATTGTTTAGCTTAGACCAAAAAGAACGGAATAGAAATAGAAGAATTCGTTGTATCGAAAGTCGGTTTAGTTCGAAAAATTGTCATTTGCGGTTGTTTCATTTGTTGTAATGAATTCGATTTTTTTTTGCGAATGTTTCTTTTTGAGGAAAATGACTTTTAAATATTTCATTTTATTAGAGGCTGAATTACAGAAATTCAAATTACCCTATGTAGATATGTTTAGAGTACTGCGTTTGTTTCGTTTTTCGCTTCCTACGTTTAGGAGGAATACACTTGTTAAATCATATACTGTAGTATAAAGCCGGATTAAACAGTTTAGATTAAAACCCTTTATTGAAACACGGATTAAATAGATTACATCCTAATACTGAAATGTGCTCGCTTAATTTAGAATTATTTCGGTCAGAAGCAAAAGATTTATTAAAAAAATAATTCCATGTATTCAATGTCGAATTAAAGAGAACAGATATAAATATCTACTATGTTTATGTCGTGCCCATATTTGTTTTATCATGTGGACAAGACTTTTGGCGTGGAGGGTCATGGACGCCCTTATCCTCGTTCCGATAGTGCCTTTCCATTTTTGTATCCAGTTCGACGAAGAGGAACTCTGCCGCAGGCACTGAATCTTCCAGATTGAGCCTGAAACCCCATATGGCAGAGGGACTACGTCTTCCAGATTGAGCCTGAAACCCCATATGGCAGAGGGACTACGTTTTCCAGATTGAGCCTGAAACCCCATATGGCAGAGGGACTACGTCTTCCAGATTGAGCCTGAAACCCCATATGACAGAGGACTACGTCTTCCAGATTGAGCCTGAAACCCCATATGGCAGAGGGACTACGTCTTCCATATTGAGCCTGAAACCCCATATGGCAGAGGGACTACGTCTTCCAGATTGAGCCTGAAACCCCATATGGCAGAGGGACTACGTCTTCCAGATTGAGCCTGAAACCCCATATGACAGAGGGACTACGTCTTCCAGATTGAGCCTGAAACCCCATATGGCAGAGGGACTACGTCTTCCAGATTGAGCCTGAAACCTCATATGGCAGAGGGACTGCGTCTTCCAGATTGAGCCTGAAACCCCATATGGCAGAGGGACTACATCTTCCAGATTGAGCCTGAAACCCCATATGGCAGAGGGACTACGTTTTCCAGATTGAGCCTGAAACCCCATATGGCAGAGGGACTACGTCTTCCAGATTGAGCCTGAAACCCCATATGACAGAGGACTACGTCTTCCAGATTGAGCCTGAAACCCCATATGGCAGAGGGACTACGTCTTCCAGATTGAGCCAGAAACCCCATATGGCAGAGGGACTACGTCTTCCAGATTGAGCCTGAAACCCAATATGGTAGAGGGACTACGTCTTCCAGATTGAGCCTGAAACCCCATATGGCAGAGGGACTACGTCTTCCAGATTGAGCCTGAAACCCCATATGGCAGAGGGGTTGGGTTGTTTTACCTCTGAGCGGCACTTTTGTGCACACCATGGGCTAAATGGCCAGGTCACAAGGACCCCGAAGGCTCAGAGAAGGTTGGGGGAGGGGACCCACTGGAACAGCTGTTGGGAGACAGATGGTAGCCTCCCGTCAAGGTCATCCAGGGTGTTCTTTAACGCTGGGTTGTTTTACCTCTGAGCGGCACTTTTTTGCACACCTTGGGCTAAATGGCCAGGTCACATGGACCCCGAAGGCTCAGAGAAGGTTGGGGGAGGGGACCCTCTGGAACAGCTGTTGAGAGACAGATGGTAGCATCCCGTCAAGACCAAACAGCGTGTTCTTTAACGTTGTTTTACCTCTGAGCGGCACTTTTTTGCACACCATGGTCTAAATGGCCAGGTCACATGGCCATTTAGGTCACCAGGTCACCCATTACAAATATGCTCGATTCAAAATAGTTGTGTCGATGAGCATATCTGTCTTTTGAATCGTGTTATTAAGCGCGGAAAGGACATTTATTAGTTAGTTCTATACGTTACTGAAAGAAGTGGCTTCATTTGGCATTTTTAAAGTGAGTATGGTGACGTCACGTCTGTTATTTAGCAATGTGTTGAGTTAAGTAGCAAATGAATTAGAAATAGTTATCTTTGCCCATATTTTATACGCAAAACAAATATTTTTCATTTAAAATAAACATTCATCATCATAATTCTTTTGGTGTATTTTCTCTCTAACGTGATTTCACTAGCTCCTAATGTGAGTTTTATGCCACTTCGAGCACTAATTTGTACTTTTGTAGTTCACATTGTTTACAGATACTTGAGTAATTTCAAATTTCACAAAATTATACAAATTTTGCACTCATAAACTTGGGAATTAAAAGCTTAGTTTAATAAAATAGATAAGGTCGTAATAATTAATGTCATTTTTCTCTCTGAAGAAATTTTTGAATTCACAGCACTATTTCCACTATTTCGTTTTAACGATCAGTTTAGCCTGGCACAAAATACTCATCACATGCATGCGCAGTGAGAGTGATTTGTGCTCTCGCTAGGCGCTTCTGCAGTAATATTTTCTTCCACTCCTATTGCATCTTGTGAACAGCGTGTGCGCTCTAACAACTGTAAGCAGAGGGTTGTGCACAATATATAGTTGGTTTTTTGCTATTCTGTGAAGTGAGTTATTTTTAGACGTTTCTGATATATGTTCATGCGATAATTAACTGAATTTCATATTTATTCGTCAATTAAGTTAATAGTTAAATATGAGTGCAACTAATAAAAGAAAGATTGTTGATGAAAATCGCGAATTTCAAGAACGGTGGGAGATTGAATATTTATTTATTCTTAACAAGGGAAAGCCAGTGTGTTTGGAATGTTTACAGACTATAGCTGTGGGTAAAGAATACAACTTAAAGCGCCATTATCTTTCAATGCATGAAAAAAAGTATTCTTCGTGCACAGGAGATATGAGAATAGCGCTCGTAAAAAATTAAAACAAAACGGAATTATCACACTATTTTTTTAATAATATATCAAAATCACAAGAATATTTAGTAGCTGCATCATTTGAGGTTTGATTACAAGTAGAAAAAGCAAACAGGTCATTTTCGGATCGAGAATTAATTAAAAAATGTGCCATAAAAATGGCTCAAGATTTTGGCAACGAATAATTGTAAAAAAAAAATTCAAACTTATTCACTTTCTCATCAGACCGTAAATCGACGTGAATGCATGTCACTAAAAATTAGAGAAAATAATCAATAATTGCTGCTCTTATTCTGTAGATTTGGATGAAAGTACAGATATCTCCGATAGAAGCCAAATGCTTATTTTTATTAAAAAAACAATAAATACCCCCTCAAGCAGCTGCTTGCCACAGAGGTCTGACAGGAGCCTGTCAGTTTATATGCCACAGTAGGAGATCTGAGAGGATGGCAGGACCTCAGCAGAAAAACGACACACACATCCATGTCTAATACCGGGGCTCGAACCCAGGTCTCCTTAGATCAAGTAGCCAAGCGTGTTAACCACTCGGCCACGGGACGGCTCTTATTTTTATAGGGAATGTAAATGAAAACTATAGCTATTTAGAGGAACTTTTAAAATTAGGATCATTACACGGAACAACAAATGGTAAAGACATTTATAAGGAATTAAAATGTGCAGTAGAGGAATATGGCGGATTTGATAAGTGCACCGCTATTGTAACTGACGGTGCCAGAGTTATGACTGGCAAAATTATTGGGTTCGCAGGACTGTTACAAAAAGAAGGAATTAATTGTAGAACGTTGCACTGTATTGTGCACCAGGAGACATTGTGTGGCATTTTGCTGCGACTAAACGACGTAATGGAAAAGGTTATCAAAATTACCAATTTATTTCGTGCCTGAAATCGTTCTCTTACACACAGAAACTTTAAAGCTGTTTTGGAGTTTTAAAAAGATGTAAAAGCATTTTAGTTTGTTTTGGAGTTTTAAAAAGATGTAAAAGCATTTTAGTTTGTTTTGGAGCAATTTAAAGCTTCATGCTGAGTATGGCGATCTGCTTTTACATAGTATATTCACTGGTTTCATGCCGGAAATGCCTCAAAAGGATTTTTGCACTTCGAAAAGAAATTCATTTTTTTCTCACAAAACTGGGCACCAATGAAGATTTAATAGAAAATTTTGTTGACGATAATTTTCTATGTTCTCTTGCTTTCCTAACAGACACTACAGATTATTTAAATATCTTGAATAAATCCTTACAAGGAAAAGATCAAAACGTTTGCTGTCTTTATCATCATGTTACGGGGTTTAGAAACAAACTACAATTGTTGAAGTCAAATTTGCAGGAAAAAAAAATAATTCATTTTGAAACTTGTAAAGAGTTCTATGAAGAAATGAAGCAACTTAGTAAAACAGTTAATGTTGAAAAATATGTCCCTAAATTATATATCCTAATTGAAAATTTTAATAGAAGGTTTTCTCAATTTCATGACCTTGAGAAAGTTTAAATTCAATCAATAATCCGTTAAATATTGATATTAGCAACGTAGATCCTAATATCAAATGGAATTACGTGTCCTTCAGGACGACCCAATTATTGCATCTAATAGAGAAACTGGAATAGAATTGGTCAAACGTTTCCCTAAAGAAAAATGTCCAAAATGAAAAATTTTCGACTCCGAATAATTTCTACGTTTGGAAGTACATATATCTGCGAACGCGCATTTTCTGATATCAAATATATAAATACAAGGTACAGAAAATGCATGAAAGACTGTACACTTGAGCATATACATCGGCTCGTAGCAACAAATACAGATATGGACCGAAAAGAAATTATTGCCCAACAACTACGGCCATTTTGTTCCCATTAAATTTATATTGGTTTATTTATTACTTATTATTTTTCGTATAAATAAAACAATTTTATTGAAGTGGCATGAACTGACTATTCCAATTACCTATCCCATCCTATTCTTTTTCTTTGGACCGCGAAATATTGACAAAAGCAGAAATGGTCCGCGGTCTGAGAGAGTTGGACAGCACTGCATTATCCACTGATAATAAACACCTTTTTCAAGTGATTGGTTTTATTCTTGACTTCTTGTAATGCATCCTATGGATGCGTTCTGGATTTCTGAAGTGTGGAACGGAATCATGTGGATTATACCAAACATTTCTTACTTGTAATTAAGAAGTTTGAAGGAATAGTGGCGGTTAGAAGAGGAGTAAATAAATTTCTTTAGGGCCGATTGCCATAGTCATCGAATAGAGTCTAAACAGATCGAAATGCCGTTCAGCAATATAGAAATCAGCAAGAGGGAAAATTCAAAAGGAAAGCAGCACGTATTAATGTTTTTCCTTAAAAATGACGTAATCACAATTGTTCACGGATGAGCCTCAAACGTAACCTCTGGAGCTGAACTTCCGCCTTTAGCCCGGTATAAGCAGAGGATGATAGCGATGATGAAAGAACAATTGAGACTCTCAAGCTAAATATTCAGCATCATCCATCACATAATTATCTCCTCCCATCTTCAATGAAAACTGCTCATCATTTCCTTTTAAAAAAAAATGTTTTGCATTTGAATCCTTTAAAATATATTATCTTCTATGAATTTTACACGGCAGAGGGACAATTGGGTGGATAATAATTGGAAGTGCGACAACATTGGCTACGACAACAGAAATATACGACAGTTGAGAGGATAAGACAATTGGGTGGACAATTCGATGGTACACAATTGGGAGGATACGAAAATTCAGTTGAAATAAAGAAATTATGAGAAGTAACAATTATCCAACTGAAAAATTATTACTGACATGGCGGGAATCGAACCCGCAACTCTCTAGATACATGCCAGAGCGCTCTACCATAAAATCCACGCATCGGAAGAAAATTCGCTTTCAGGATAAAACTTTTAAATCTTTCATTGGAATGTGGCGGACTTTGCGCCACCTATAATATATGAAAGTAACTTATTTTCCAATTGTTGCTTATGATTTAAATCAGTGGTTCTGAAACTTTTATGCTTCACGTACCCCCTGGAAATGTGTATGTAACTGGCGTACCCCCTGTATAAATAGATGAAACTATAGTTATAGTATAACAATGGGAATAAAATAAAAGATATATCAGTGGTTCTCAAACTTTTATGCTTCACGTATTCCCTGGAAATGTGTATGCAACTGGCGTACCCCTTGTATAGATAGATAAAACTATAGTTATAGTATAACAATGGGAATAAAATAAAACATATATCAGTGGTTCTGTAACTTTTATGCATCACGTACCCCCTGGAAACGTGTATGTAACTGGCGTCCCTCTTGTGTAGATAGATAAAACTATAGTGATAGTATAAAATGGGAATAAAACAAAACATATAGTGTGTGGTTCTGCAACTTTTATGCTTCATGTACCCCCTGGAAATGTGTATGTAACTGGCGTACCCCTTGTACAGGTAGATAAAACTATAGTTATAGTATAACAATGGGAATAAAATAAAAGATATATCAGTGGTTCTGAAACTTTTATGCTTCACGCACCCCCTGGAAATGTGTATGTAACTGGCGTACCTCTTGTACAGATAGATAAAACTATAGTGATAGTATAACAATGGGAATAAAACGAAACATATATATCAGTGGTTCTCAACCTTTTATGCTTTACATTCCCCCTGGAAATGTGTATGTAACTGGCGTACCTCTTTTATAGATAGATAAACTATAGTTATAGTATAACAATGGGAATTAAATAAAACATATATATCTGTGGTTCTGAAACTTTTATGCTTCACTTACCCCCTGGAAATGTGTATGTAACTGTCCTACCCCTTGCATAGATAGATAAAATTATAGTTATAGTACCACAATGAGAATAAAATAAAACATATATCAGTGGTTCTCAAACTTTTATGCTTCACGTACCCCCTGAAATGTGTATGTAACTGGCGTACCTCTTGCATAGATAGATAAAACTATAGTTATAGTACAACAATGGGAATAAAATAAAAGATATATCAGTGGTTCTCAAACTTTTATGCTTCACGTACCCCCTGGAAATGTGTATGTAACTGGCGTACCCCTTGTATAGAGAGATAAAACTCTAGTTATAGTATAACAATGGGAATAAAATAAAACCTATATATCTGTGGTTCTGAAACTTTTATGCTTCAAGTACCCCCTGGAAATGTGTATGTAACTGGCTTACCTCTTGTAGAGATAGATAAAACTATAGTTATAGTATAACAATGGGAATAAAATAAAACATATATATCAGTGGTTCTGCAACTTTCATGCTTCACGTACCCCCTGGAAATGTGTATGTAACTGGCGTACCCCTTGTATAGATAGATAAAACTATAGTTATAGTATAACAATGGGAATAAAACAAAAAACATATATATCAGTGGTTCTCAATCTTTTATGCTTTACGTACCCTCTGGAAATGTGTACGTAACTGGCGTACCTCTTGTATAGATAGATAAACAATAGTTATAGTATAACAATGGGAATAAAATAAAATATATATCACTGGTTCTAAAATTTTATGCTTTACGTATCCCCTGGAAATGTGTATGTAACTGGAGTACCCCTTGTATAGATAGATAAAACTATAGTTATAGTATAACAATGGGAATAAAATAAAACATATATATCTGTGGTTCTGAAACTTTTATGCTTCACGTACCCCCTGGAAATATGTATATAACTGTCCTACCTCTTGTATAGATAGATAAAACTATAGTTATAGTATAACAATGGGAATAAAGTAAAACATATATCAGTGGTTCTGTAACTTTTATGCTTCAAGCACCCCCTGGAAATGTGTATGTAACTGGCGTACCTCTTGTATAGATAGATAAAACTATAGTTATAGTACAACAATGGGAATAAAATAAAAGATATATCAGTGGTTCTGAAACTTTTATGCTTCACGTACCCCCTGGAAATGTGTATGTAACTGGCGTACCCCTTATATAGATAGATAAAACTATAGTTATAGTATAAAAATGGGAATAAAACAAAACTTATATATCAGTGGTTCTGAAACTTTTATGCTTCACGTACCCCCTGGAAATGTGTATGTAACTGGCGTACCCCTTGTATAGATAGATAAAACTATAGTTATAGTATTACAATGGGAATAAAATAAAACATATATCAGTGGTTCTGAAACTTTTATGCTTCACGTATCCCCTAGAAATATGTATGTAACTGGCCTACCCCATGTATAGATAGATAAAACTATGGTTATTGTATAAGAATGGGAATAAAATAAAACCTATATATCTGTAGTTCTGAAACTTTTATGCTTCAAGTACCCCTTCGAAATGTGTATATAACTGGCTTACCTCTTGTATAGATAGATAAAACTATAGTTATAGTATAACAATGGGAATAAAATAAAACATATATATCAGTGGTTCTCAACCTTTTATGCTTTACGTACGCCCTGGAAATGTGTATGTAACTGGCGTACCCCTTGTATAGATAGATAAAACTATAGTTATAGTATAACAATGGGAATAAAACAAAACATATATATCAGTGGTTCTCAACCTTTTATGCTTTACGTAGCCCCTGGAAATGTGTATGTAACTGGCGTACCCCTTGTATAGATAAATAAAACTATATTTATAGTATAACAATGGGAATAAAGTAATACATATATATCAGTGGTTCTGAAACTTTTATGCTTCACGTACAGCTTGGAAATGTGTATTTAACTGGCGCACTCAGTCCAATTCGAATTGACCAGTAAATGTTCCCCTGGGTCCCCTATAGGCTCACCCTGATTGTCAGATCCACCAGTCCCTAGTTTCGGTAAAAAAGAGCGCCGTATTTGGTCACTTTTGACACCAAAAAGACACCCTTCAATTCGGAAAAGCGCCCCTAGCGTTGTAAGAGTGTAAAAGAGGGTTGCCTCAATAGGGATCCCAAAGTTTGAGAACCCTGGCTTCCATAGAAAGAGTGTTAAGGTCAAAACAACAGATTAAAAAAAGTCATCGAAAAACGACATGTCACAAGCATCTCGGAACTCCACTGAAATAGATTTGACTAGTAGTAAAGTGAAATACGAGTATCCTAACTCGAATTGCAAACTTCGAATATTCAACACTTTACTGATTCGTTCTCACTTGGCTTTACCTCATTTGGGGCGTTTTTTATAATGCGGACAACAGATTCGTTACAGGTTATGATGTTAATATTTCTGGCGGTAGTTCAGCAATGGTATTTTTCTCTTTTTGTAGAAAAATCCCGTATCTTATATTTTGTACTTCTTACATTTTCACATGCATCTTTTCAATAAAAGCCTTTTTCATACTTTGCCGAAATAGTATTTGTCATTCTATATAATGCCTAGGTATTCTATACAATGCCTAGGGAAAGTATGTAATAATTCTCATATTTCATACATTGCCTAAAAACGCCTGGTATTCTATAGAATGCCGGCTTTTCATACATTGCCGGTAACATATAGATAGATAAAATTATAATTATAGTATAACAATGGGAATAAATAAAACATATATATCAGAGGTTTTCAACATTTTATGCTTCAGGTACCCCCTGGAAATGTGTATGTAACTGGGGTACCCGTTGTATAGATAGATAAAAATGTAGTTACAGTCTAACAATGGTTGCTTTTACTTTGTTACTAAATCTAGCGACATTTTAGTTCTCTCGGCGTACCCCAAATTTTTTTCCCCGTACTCCACGTTGAGAACCCTTAACTTAGATTATAAATGAGGAGGTCACTCACTCTTAAGGGTTCTGACCAAAATAATTCTAAATTACATGAACGCACTACAGTATTTGTATCTATTATCCTTAATCCTTTTTTCTATATAGGGTTTGCATTTACCCTCTTCAATCCGACCACACACTGTGGCAGAATTTTTACGAAGTCTGTTCCTTCTAAACCTAGTAAACGGAAAATGAAAGTAATGTCCTACTTAAAACAGAGCGTCATAGGATAATTTGTTTTTCTCCCTATTACAACATTAATTAAAACGAAATTTTCAAAAAAAATTTATAAAGGAAATAATTGGAAACAATTGAATGTAACATAGGAAATCTAAACAGCCAATATCGAGAATTTTTTGGCTAATACGATTTTCATAAAAACGGATTCGCAAATATTTTTCCGGTTCTCTTGGTTTTAAGTGAAAAAATCTAAAACAGAAGGATCAGGAGCGTAGGGACGTACAACGGTTGAGGAGCAGAAATGAAAAATTTTCCAACTCCAAAATAAAATTTTGCCAACTGAGAAAAAAATGAAAAAAATTCGTACCTAGATTTTCGCTCCTTGGGGGGGGGGGGGGGGGAATTTTTCTTACTCCCTTGCATTTCGATATGTATCTTCCAGTTTTGCCGACTTGCCATAATTTCACAGGAATATCGACTGAATTGTAGCAAGTCAGTGTGAATTTCCCAACTTTCCTTGTTTTGACCAACTCTTCTTAACTTCACAAAACCAATCCTAATCGTTAAATCTCTCATAAATTTGCCAATAAAAAAAATAAAATAAATACCCCCTCAAGCAGCTGCTTGCCACAGAGGTCTGACAGGAGCCTGCCAGTTTATATGCCATAGTAGAAGGTCTGTGAGGATGGCAGGCCTCAGCAGAAAAAAAAAACAAACAGCCATGTCTTACCCGGGGCTCGAACCCAGGTCCCTTAGATCAGTAGCTGCCTAGTTTTCTCGATTTAGCCAACTCTCTTCAATTTCACGAAACTAATCGAAATTTTCACAACTCGCCTGTATTTTATCAAGTGGATTCGAATTTTGCGAAATACCCTAGATATTGCAAACTCCGCAAGATTTGGAAATAGTTCTCTATTTTATCAACCATCTTTAATTTCATACAACCAATCGCTTTGCCAAGTGATTTCCAATTTTGCCAACTCCCCTAGATTTTTCCAAGTTGCCTCGAATTTGCCACTGCTCCTTAATTTTACAAAAACAAGCTCAATTTTTACATCTCTCCTGAAGTTCCAAGTCACTGCAATTTTTTCAAACTCCCAAAAACTTTGCCAAGCCGTCACGATTTTTTCAGCTCACCTTAATCTCTTAAACCCAAACCCAATTATCACAACTCTCCTGTATTTTACCAATTGGATTCGAATTTTGCCAAGAGTATTCGAATTTTGCCAACTGCCCTAGATTTTGCTCTTTCCTCGACTTGTCAAACATTCCTTATTCACAAAACTAATCTCAATTTTCAAAACTCGCCTATATTTTACCAGGTGGATTCGAATTTTTCCAACTACCCTAGGCTTTATTAAGTTGCCTCGACTTTGCGAACTCTACTACATTTTGCCAACTCGCCGTAATTTTACAGAAAAAATTGCAATTTTTACGTTTTCCCTGAATTTGCCAAGTCATTTCAAATTTTATGAACTCTCCTTAATTGCACAAGACAGGCACAATTTTCACAATTCCCCAGTATTTTACCAAAAGACTCCGAATGGTGTCAACTCCCCTAGATTTTGCCAAGAATTTTCAATTTTTCCAACACTCCTTAATTTCACAAAACCAATTCGAATTATCACAACTCACCAGTATTTTACCAGTTGGTTTCCAATTTTGCCAAGTTGCCTCGGTTTTACCATCTCTTTTTAATTTTGCAAACACAATCCCAATTTTCACATCTCTCCTTAATTTCCCAAGTCACTCAAATTTTCCACCTCCTCGATTTTGTCAACTCTCTCTAATTTTACAAAAGCATTCCGAATTTTCACAACTCGCCCGAATTTTACCAACTGGATTCGACTTTTGCCAACTGCCCTAGATTTTGCCACTGTTTCCTCGATTTTGCAAACTCGGCACAATTTTACAGAAAAAAATCCCAATTTTTGCATCTCACCTGATTTTTGCAAAGTCACTCTGAATTTTCCCAACTCCACAAGATTTGCCAACTCTCCTAAATTTTGCGAATTTGCATCAATTTTGCCAACACGCCAAAATTTTACAGAAAGAAGATTCCAGTTTTTACACCTCACCTGAATTTTGCTAACTCTCCAAGATTTCCCGAAGCCATTCCAAATTATGCCAACTCTCCATGATTTTGACAAGTCACTCAGAATTTTGCGAACTCCTCTAGATTTTGCCAAGTCACCCCGAATTTTGCGAACTGCCTCTTGATTTTACCAAGTTTCTTCAATTTCGCCAACTCGTCGTAATTTTACAGACCCCCCAATTTTTAAATCTCTCCTGTTTGTTGCAAATTCACTCAAAATTTTCTCGCTCAATTGAAAGGAAATAAAATGATGATGTACGCTCCTGTCCTGATGCTGATCTTAAATAATTTTTAACAAGTTTTAATTTGCTTAAACTTCTTTTGGCTGTAGGCACTGTTGTTAGCATGGTCAAGAATATTTTTAGAGCCACTATTATATTTGGGTAACTTTCTTGTAATTCCAATCTGCAAAGAATATTTAATGAATCCAAGTGATACAATTTAGGTGGATTTTCCTCTCTCAAAATTTAATTTATTTCGTGTTTTAAATATTTTATTTCATTTGTTAATTAATTGATCTCTATTTATTTTAGGATAATTTTTTGATAATGAAACTCCCTTGGCTTCCAAATCTTCACTTGATAATGAATGTAGCGCCTCTCCAGTCAGGAAATAAATAACAATGTACAAATTATGAACTCCTGCTGAAAGAAAAAGTTATCTATCTAACAAAAAAAAAATTTTGTAGCGGTACGATTTGCAGAAGCAATACGAGCAGTTGGAAATTGCTCCCGAAAGCTGTTTTTTGGCATACACAGTGTTGGGGGGGGGGTAGGGGGCGGCTAATTGTCCGTCGATAAAACGAAAAAAAATATTTTTGTACTAAATAACGAAAATTTATAATATGCTGTCTTGACGATACGACGGTATAAACAATACGTATTGAAATTCAACGAAGTACGGGCAGCTAATCATTCGATTATATTTTGTACATAAACGTCAGATATCGTGGAAAGGCTCGTGCCGCCAAAGTACCGACCTGTGATTCCGGCACCCTTGGCAACTGCCCCGATGACAACACGTTTCTACGCTTCTCATAGAGAAAGCGGTATTCAATGTTGTATGAGAAGCCTAGAATGGCTTAATAGAGCTTCTCAGTGATCTGCAGCCTTTGTGTTTTGTAAAAGAATATTTAATCAAATATGTAGCTCATTTGAATGAGAGACAAGAGATGGCTTACGAGAGCCCCTGTAATAAAGGTTACACAGCATTCGTGACCCATCAAGGGGCTGCACCAGTGGGAAGTGCTTTCCTTCTGACGGAACAACTCTGGAGCATTTTTCCAGAAAATTGTGAACACCATAATTATTCCCCTTGTTGATTATTGCTGTGCATATCTAGATGATGCAGATTTCTTTTTCGAACAGCTGGGAGGATCATCTTAACATCTTGGAGCGGATCTTAGGGATATTAATGTCAAGTATTTCACAATCAATCTAGCAAAGTGTATTTGGGGTAGGAACGAGGCCAAATATTTTGGTCATATTGCTGGTTCGGGCAGCCACCATGCAAAACTAGAGGTAATCAGAAAGCTGAAAGCTCTTCGACTGAAGATGGAATTGGAGAGCATATTAGGACTCTTCGGATATTACCGACTATCCAGCGATTCCGAAGCCACTCTCAGACATGACTCTGAAGCAGGCACCTGCACAGTTGCAATGGTGCGTAGAAGCAGATAAGGCATTCGGGGCACTTAGAGGGGGGGGGGGGGTGTCTTCAGGGCAGCAGAATGCAATACGCCTGATCGTCTGATCCTGCGTGACCTTACATTCTGCATTGAAATGCATCTCCAAATGTCTCTCCCAGACTGAAGCCCGGGGACAAGAACAGCTCATTGCCTTTATTTCAGAGAAACTCACGGAACCCAGCAGAAATATGATGGTGGTGATGCGTTTGTGGGGGGAGAGGGGTGGCTAGAATGTTTTTTTGTCCTGGGAATATGAATGTCATGTCAAGATTCTTTCAGACCATAACCTTCTTAAGTACCTCATAGCTGTCGCAACACTGAGCAGCAAATCAGTATGATGCAACAGTGCATTATAGTAAAGGTATACTAATGGAAAAGTGAGGAACAGCAAAGGACAATATTAAATATGTTACGATCAATCCATCTAAAATCTGCATTTTCCTAATATTTCTTTAAATATAATTATACGGTATTATTGAAAGTCTATTCACTTTATTAACCAACATCTCTCCTTTACATTTCACTCTGCAGACTTCGTGATTTGCACGACTGAAATTTCACACATTTAATTAAAGTTTTTACGCAACAACCAAGTAATTTTTTCCGACTTGTTTGCTCGGTCAGCAGAAAGATCGCTTCATTTTCATTATATAAATTTATCTTTTAATTTGTGACTTTATTCAGGTGCATTTTTTTTTCTTTAAAATATCATCATCGAATTTTCAAATTATCTTTTTCTCATTATCGAAAGTTATTTTTCCCTTAGGTCATCAATCAATAATGTAGCAATGTTTGCACACGTTTCTACAGATTTTATCCCCTATCCGTGGTGATATAAATATTTTATCCGAGGCTTAAGAGTCCAGCACGCACACCCTTTCAGAATAATAGTAAGGGTAACAGAGTGTCTAAAAATATTTAATTTATTTAGCAAATTTTAAAGAACTGTAAAACGGAGGAGGATGTGTTACACTACATTAATCGAGTCTTCTACATTCCCCCTTCCCCTTGCATTTTTCCCGGCTCAATGGCATTTCTTGTCTCCACTCCCTCTCCTTCGATGTTTTGTAGATCCGGTCCCGGTCACTATTATTTTGACGTCTTACAATGCATCCGATTTTACTCAATGTGTAACGCGATAGGATATGTTGGATATGTTCGATTCAATCCATTATCCACCGGTAATAAACGCCTTTTCCAATGATTGGCGATAACTAATGGATTAATAAGGTGATGTTAAACCAAGGAGTGTCTAAGGGAGAAGAGAGCTAGCTTCCATAGACGTAATGTAAACTTTTCGATTGCAGCGCCCTCTAAACATGGCAAATTCGTGTATTGCAGTGAAGCCACCTAGCCAGGAGAGGAGCCAGTTCCTTGCGTTACTTTTCCACCGCCCAGCAAGTTTTTCAATAGCTTACACCACGTGACTATTACATACACTTTGACTCTGTTCAAAGTGTTCCCTTCTTAAATTTTACCATCATAATTTTCTTTTCACAATTGTCAGTTAAAATAATTTTCCTTAATAAAATCCCATTTTGTAAAACAAGTAGTAGCTATGCTCAATATAGAAATTTTAATATTTTGAACATTCTACTATATTTAATATATTATAATAAATTGAAATTTATGACTTAATGTGAGACAACATGTTTTGTTTAATTATATTTTATAGAATTTAGGATATTTTCAATTAAAGTCACATCGAGTTTCTTACTTGTATAAACTGTCAATAGATGGCAGCAGGCACTTCTCTTATCAACCATAAAAAAAATTACTATTAGAACAAACTGCAGACACCTATATATGTCGATATGCTCCAGGGAACACAAAACTGCAACATACATTGACTTACATGTTCGCAAGATGATTAAATGTATTAATTTACATATTAATTTTAAAAATTCTGCAAAATTACTCAAAATAAACATACAACGTCTTTTCCAGGTATCGTAAAATGTACTCCTGAACGGGATAAAACACTCACTGAATAACTTTAGGGTCAGCTATCACTATGGCAAACAGCCATGGCTGTTAGACAGGTTGAAACACTGATTAAATCGCAATAAATATACCAAGAGTAAGACAAACCACAGCTGCACTGGACTAAAAAAGATTGCACTGCGCATGCGCAAATCGCCCCTTACAGTTGTTTTTGTGCATGCACATCAATTTGCCACGTTCAGCTTCGGCAAAATTCCGCAGAACGGCGCCACTTACGCTTGTGCGAAGCTAGCCTTCTTCTCCTTAGACCTTCTTTGGTTAAACGAAGCACTTATTACTTGTAATTAACAAGTTTGAAAGAATAGTGGTGGTTACAAAAGTAGTAAAGAATTGTTCACGAAGGAGCCTCAAACGTAACCTCTGGAGTTGAACTTGAGCCTTTAGCCCTGTATAAGAGGAGGATGATAGCGATGATTAGAGAACAACTGAGGACTCTCAAGCTACATATCCAGCATCATCCATCACATAATTATCTCCCAAATCCATCTCAATCAAAACAACTCGTCATTTCCTTCTTAAGATAAAGGTTTTGCATTTGAATTCTTTAAACTATATCGTATTCTATGAAACTTACACGGTAGCGCGACAATTGTGCGGAAGTCAACTGGGTGGAAAAAAATTGGAAGTGCGAAAATTGGGTGGATAGGACAACCGGGAGGATAAGACAATTGGGTGGACAATTGCGTGGAACACAATTGGGATGATATGAAATTGGGTTGAAATAAGGTAATAATGAGAAATCAGAATTATCCATCTGAAAAATTATTACTGACATGGTGGGAATCGAACCCGCAACTCTCTAGATACATGCCAGAGCGCTCTACCGTAAAAACAACGCATCAGACGAAAATACGCTTCCAGCATAAGACTGATAAATCTTTCATTGAAATGTGGCGGACCTTGCGCCATATATACTTCACGAGAGACAACTTATTTTCCAATTGTTGCCAATGATTTAGATCAGGGGTCGGCAAACATTTTTTGTAAAGGGCAAAATAGTAAATATTTTGGGCTCTGAGGGTAAAGAGGCAAACTTGAGGATATTTATATAGGTAAGCCTAGTTAAATAACAAGGAAAAAAAGTTTTCACCAATTTATTGAACAAAATGAGTGCAAGGGACTGTAATTCAAAATATATAGGTTGTGCTTTAGCAGTAATTGCAGTATAATATTTTCTCTCTGTTCTAAAGCTCTTTCAAAATTTCCTGAAAATGCCTAAAATGTTCATAGGTTAATCATTGTTGTTACTGCCATCCCGTGACCGAATGGTTAGCGTGCTTGATTGCTGATCGAAGGTGTCTGGGTTCGGACCCCGAGAAAGTCATGGAAGCTTCTCTTACTGCTGAGGTCTCACTTTCCTCACAGATATTCTCTATGGAGTATTAAACTGACAGGCTGCTATGAGACCTCTGTGGCAAGCAGCTGCTTGAGGGGATATTTCTTTATTATTACTAGAATTCTCATTTGGGGCGAACTTTGACAGTATTAAAACAGTAAAGATTTTTTACTAATATGAAGCAATGTGGATTACTGATTTAATATTTCATTGAACATTTGTCTTATTTTCCTTTTAGACAATCCACTGGTGTGTGACGATAACATGAAATGGATAGTTGTTGCCAAAAATGCTAGATGTATTTTATGGTCAATGTGCAGAACTCCAGGAATTGAAATATAAAGAATTAAGGGATCTGATATCAAAAGGTTTCAAAAGAAAAATTTAAAAATGCTCCAGCCAAATTATTCATTATTTCGATTCCATGTTTTCATCAGTAAATAATATTATGTAAATAATGAAACAAAGTTTACCGCTATCTCGATTAATGCTATTTCTCTATAGCGATGGTTTTTCAAAGCAAGTTTATTTATTTTTTTCTGAAATTGAAAATTGTCAAAATGGTTGGTAAGATATCCTTTAATGCTACTTAAAACACAAAATGCACGTACTGCTTTAAACACCCCCAAATACATTTTTATGAAGATAATAGAAGAGGCAATTAAAAATTTCAGTATGACCGATTTCGGAAAATCTTGTTTAAAGAGCGTGGATTACTAAATGCTTTATCACCTTACAATGAACTGCTCAAAGAAAAAGGGAATAGCACAAAGAAATTAACTTTAGATATAAGATAATACGAGATGCATTTGAAATTTTAATTTCGAACGATAACCTCTTTAAATAATAAATTGCAGAATTTTTAAATAAAGATATATGTGTAATTACAACAATATAAATAAAAATAAATATTCTCTCAAGCAGCTGCTTGCCACAGAGGTCAGACAGGAGCCTGTCAGTTTATATGCCAAAGTAGAAGATCTGAGAGGATGGCAGGACCTCGGCAGAAAAACAACACATACATCCATGCCTAACCTGGGGCTCGAATCCAGGTCCCTTAGATCAGTAGCCAAGTGCGCTAACCAACAGTCTTTTATTTTCATCCTGTATTTAAAATTTAACAAATTATGTTGGTTTGAATAAAGTTCATTCAGAATATTACATAGTAGCCTTTCTCAACCGGGGTTCCCGGAATCTTAAGGTTCCACGAGATATCGTGATTAAAAAAAATACACAAAAACAATAGTGTAATAAGTTGGCCAAAATAAATAGATCCACAGAAAAATATTTCTATTCAAAAGAACATTGACGATTATTATATCTAACTTACTGATCACACTAACGTACCGTGAGCTGTAGATATAACAGTTTTTATGCAGGAGTTTCCTCACACCTGAAAATTATTTGAAGGTTTACTGCAGGGTAAAAAAAGGTTGATAAAGGCTGCTATGTAATGTTCGTGAGGTCTTGTTTAGTGTTTTGATTTCAGGAACGCATCTTCAATGCTAAAGACAGTGTTCCTTTATTCTAAAATTTTAATTTTAATGAGAAAATACTGTCATAATTTTATTGATTTTTAAGACATGAAAATCTATGAAAATATATTTCGGTGATAAAATTAAAATATAATACACAATTTTTTATCTATGAAAACTTTTAAGTGTATTTTAGAAAGCCAATCAAGTCTTTACGTCTTTCTAAATAAGTAACTTAATTATTATCTTGCGAAATTGTTTTGAGTTGGAGAAATGATTTAAAATTGATGGAAAGCGCGACGATATAGGTCAACTCGCAATTTATATATCTAATTCTAAATGCACTTTATGGTTTCTTGGACATTTGTCATAAGATTAAAGCATATAAAATTGAGAATTTAGAAAAAAAATATCGAAATAGGCACTCGGGATTTGAAACTAGAATTTACCTCCTTCAATATGAACCAGTGTAATATATTATAGCCACTGAATCTTTTTGGAAAACTATTTAAATTTTTGATTTTACACTTATTTTAAAATTCATTTTATATCGCTGTCCTGTTTATCAAATTATTTTTTTCCAAACTTATAACTTTATAGAGTTAATTTTTCTATTCGATAGAAGTACTGTATATCTATTATGCATGGAAAACCGACTGTGACTGAGTGTCAAGGGATAACGCTAATTCTAATTATGATGCTGAAGATCTATAAAAATGTGTACCTAGGATAATCCAGGTTGTTTGGAATATTTATGTAGTTAATTCTTATATTGACCGGAAATTTCTTATATATTTTATATATCTAGCTGATTGCGAGTGCCGGGATTCTAATTGTAACATTAGACCATTTTTCTTAACGTTAGTTCTAATGATGATGCAGAAATGGTAGGAATGGGTGTCGCAAGAGTTGGCAGCATGTCAGGCTAGTAACTTGCAGGTCCCAGGTTCGAGTCCGCCATTGGCCAGTGTTGACATTTACCTCTGTCAAACTCCTTGCCTCTCCTCGTTCACTAGCGGACATCGATGGTCTTCGAAAGGCCGTCGTCCGTCAGATGAGACGTTAGGCCATGGCACCATGTGCGGAAGAGTCGTACCCTGTGCACGTTAAAGAACACACTGGATGGCCTTGACTAGAGGCTACCATCTGTCTCCCAATAGCTGTTCCAGTGGGTCCCTCCCCCAACATTCTCTGAGCCTTCGGGGTCCTTCTAACCTGGCCTTTTAGCCCATTGTGTGCAAAAAACTGCCGCTCAGAAGTAAAACAGTCCAATATTTAAGTAAGAGAAGTTAAGAGACCTGGGATCATACTTGACTCTAGTAGAGTATTTGTTTAATGAAATTTTTGCGGCCAATTTTTTGTAGTCTCTTAAATATTGTACCGTTTATAACGCTTTGAATGTGAAAAAAATATTTATAATCTAGATTTAAATAGATTTGAATGAAGTCTTTAATTTATCTTAGAGTATATTTTACATTAAAAATCATTTTAAAGAGGTTATTGAGCTCTGAAAGTGATTTTATATTGAGATAACATGTAACTGTATGCATTTTTCTGTCCAGTAGCAATGCACCAGGTGATTGCTCTGGTAATGCGAAAAGTTCGAGCCACTTTGAAAAGTAGTCAACCATTAATAATATGCATTTTTTTCTCTGTGTATGATTGGCAAAAGGTGAAATATGTCCGTCCCATTCGCCGAAAACAGCAGCTAGTAAAGGGTGATCTTACAATGTTTCTTTTCCTATTTTTAATATGATTTCTACTCTTTAGGCATCCAACACAAGCTTGTACATAATTCCTGATATCAGAGTAAAGGCTATACTGTAAGTTGTGTTGTTTTGTTTTATCTCTGAGCGACACTTTTTTGCACACCATGTGCTAAATAGCCAGTTCACAAGGACCACAATGGCTTACAGAAGGTTGGAGGAGGGAACCCACTGGAACAGCTGTTGGGAGACAGATGATATCCTCCCATCAAGGCCATCCAGTGAGTTCTTTAACATACACAGGGTATGGTTTTCCCTGCACAGGGGGGCACGGTTTAACGTCCCATCCGATGGACGGCGACCTTTTCAAGCCTATCGGTGTCGCCTACTGACCGTGGGCAGGGTGGGAAATTTTGCGGAGAAAATTCTGAACGCTGACCCAGATGGGACTCAAACCTGGGAACTGCAGATTACGAGCCTGACGCGCTACCGACTGAGAAGAATAATGTAATAAGTTGGCCAAAATAAACAGATCAAAAGAAAAATATCTCTACTCCAGTGGTTCTCAACCATTTATGCTTCACCTATTCCCTGGAAATGCGTATGTAACTGGCGTACCCCTTGTACAGAATATTAAAATTGTAGTTATAGTGTAACAATGGGAATAAAATAAAACATATATATATATACATATTAGATTTTACTTAACTTACATCTAGCAACTTTTGAGCTCTCACGGCGTACCTCAAAAAACTTTACCGCGTACCCCCAATTGGGAAATGCATACGCCCAAGTTGAGAATACCTAATCTACTGAAAAGGGTCCTGATGATTATTATATCTACGCTTACTGATTACACTAATGCAACGTGAGTTGTAGATATAACAATTTCTATTAATTATTTTCATTACAGTCGTCCCAGATTTACGGAAATTATGTACATAACTTTTCATTTACAGAAATTTTATTTTAGCACTCAGCTTCGTTGTACGGCAAAATTTCTCCAGTACGTAAATTTTTCTGAAAAGTTTTTTTAAATTATTTTATAGCTAGAAATGCAACAATTAAACATCATCAATGTTGTCGTAGAATCGTGTGGTAATTCCCGAAAAATTTCTCTTCACCTAAGGTTGTAAATGAATCCACAGATCTGTTGGTTGCTGCATTCATTGGACCTCTACACATCAATGAATGAATTTATTTTTGTGATATTTTTCCATTGAATGCGTGTTTTAGAAATTAGATACCTTCGAAGTTAGATTCCCATTGACATCACATGGAAATTCTGTATCATTTTGGTAGAGCAGTTTATTTAGGTTTAAAATATTCGATCAATATTTAAGGTCATGAAAAGTAGGAATCAAGCATCGGAAACTATCGATTAGCAATTAGACAAATGGATAGAATATATCTATTTTTGCTATGTTTGAGCTGTAACAGAAGCAATGCCACGCAGATTTATTTCTATACTGGTTGAATAACTGTAATATTATTAACTGAATGTGTAGAAAGTTATCCAGTATCAGTATTTCCCATATTGAAATGTTTTCCAGACACATGCTACCATCTAGTGTCCAATGCTTCAACTCGGTGAAAGTTGAATTTTTTTTGAATATTTTGATTGCGAATGGACAGGCAGTGTCATAGAAAAGGTTGTGTTTGATGTTGTATGAGAAGCCTGGAATGGCTTAATAGAGCTTCTCAGTTATCTCCATCCTTTATGTTTTGTAAAAGAATATTGAATGAATTATATAGCTCATTTGAATGAGAAAGGATTTTTGGCTTAGCGAGAGCCCCTTAATAAACGTTACAAAGCAATTGTGACCCACCGAGGGCTGTACCAGTGGGAAGTTCATCCTTTCGGTTGAAGAACTCTGGGTCATTGTTCCAGAAAATTGAAAATATCGTAATTACGCCTCACGTTGATTAATGCTGTGCATATCTAGATGATATAGCTTTCTTTTCGAACAGCTGGGAGGATCATTTAACATCGTAGGAATATCAACGTCAAGTATTTCACAATCAACCATGCAAAGTGTACTTAGGGGAGGAGCGAGACGAAATATTTCGGTCACATTGTCGGTTCGGTCAGGCAAGGCCCCCACCATGCAAAATTAGAGGTCATCAGAAAGATGAAATCTCCTCGAATAAAGAAGGAACTAAGAGCATATTAGGACTCTTCGGATATCACCTACACTACTTAGATCAGTATGCAACAATTGCAAACAACTCACAGACATGA
Organism: Ryuthela nishihirai; assembly: GCA_038380435.1. NCBI lineage: Eukaryota > Metazoa > Arthropoda > Arachnida > Araneae > Heptathelidae > Ryuthela > Ryuthela nishihirai. Next base: position 55,394,835 of record JAWZYU010000006.1, on the reverse strand, counting down.
CTCTGAAGCAGATACCTGCACAGTTGACAGTTGCAGTGATGCATACAAGCAGATAGGCATTCGAAACCTTAGTGTTTGTTTTTTTATTTTTTTGTGATATTTTTCCATTGAATGAGTGTTTTAGAGATTAGATACCTTTGAAGTTAGATTCCCATTGGTATCACATGGAAATTCTGTATCATTTTGGTACAGCAGTCTATTTAGATTTAAAATATTAGATCAATATTTAAGGTCATGAAAAGTAGGACTCAAGCATCGGAAACTATCGATATAGTTTCCGATGCTGAGTCCTACTTTTCATTAGTATGGAGGAGGGGGTGGGGGCTGTGCGAGTCTCCTGAAAGCAGTACACCTGATCCTGTGTGACCTTACATTCTGCATTGAAAATAAAGGATTTGCATTTGAATCCTTTAAAATATATTGCATTCTATGAATTTTACAAGGGAGCGCGACAATTGGGTTGAAGTCAGCTGGCTAGACAACAATTTCAAGTACGACAATTAGATGGATTCGACAACTGGGAGCATAAGACAATCGGGAGAATAAAACAATTTTGTTGACAACTGGATGGAACACAGTTGGGAAAATATGACAATTGGGTTGAAATAAGGAAATTATGAGAATTAACAATTATTCATCTGAAAAATTATTACTTTCTTTGCGGGAATCGAACCCGCAACTCTCTAGATACATAGCAGAGCGCTCTACCATAAAAACCACGCATCAGACGAAAATACGCTTCCTGAATAAGACATAAATTTTTCACTGAAATGTGGCGAAAATTGCGCCATCTATATCTTATTTTCCAATTGTTGCCAATGATTTGAAATGAAGGAGCCGATTGAAATGAATGAGATGATTTGAAATGAATTGCCAATGAAGGAGGTCACTCACTCTTGAGCGTCCTGACCGAAGTGATTCTAAATCACATGAACGCACTGCAGTATTTGTATTTATGCTCCTTAATCCATTTTTCTCTATAGTATTTGCATGTACAGTCGCTCAAAAAAGTATCCGAACACTATGGTTGATTGCGAAATTCAGAAAAAATATCTGGCAACGATTTTTTTAGAAATTAGTGATCTGGCAACCTTCGTGTCACGTGACACAAAGGGGGCAACTTTCCCTACTTTCTTTCATTTTGACATGTATCTTCCAATTTTGCCAATTTTCCAGAGTTTCACAGCAATAATTCCAATATTTTTGAATATCGTCTGAATTGCATCAAGTCAGTGTGTAATTTTCCCAACTCCCCTTGATTAGGCGAACTCTACTTGATTTCACAAAACCAATCCCAATCGTTACATCTGTCATAAATTTCCCAAATCACATGAAATTTTTCAAACTCCCCAAGATTTTGCCAAGTTTTCTCGATTTAGCCAACTCTCTTGAATTTCACAAAACTAATCCAAATTTTACAACTCGCCTTTATTTTACCAAGTGGATTCGAATTTTGCGAACTATCCTAGATTTTGCAAACTCCGTAAGATTTTGAAAAGAGCTCTCGATTTTACCAACCCTCCTTAACTTAAAAAATCCAATCCCAATTTTAACAACTAGTTTCTCTGTTTAGTAACTCTGTTATGTATCTAGAGAGTTGCGGGTTCGATTCCCGCAACGTAAATAATAATTTTTCAGATGAATAATTGTTACTTCTCATAATTTCCTTATTTCAACCCAATTGTCGTATTTTCCCAACTGTGTTCCATCCAGTTGTCAACAAAACTGATTTATCCTCCCAATTGTCTTATGCTCCCAGTTGTCGAATTCATCTAATTGTCGTACTTGAAATTGTTGTCTAGCCAGCTGACTTCAACCCAATTGTCGCGCTCCCTTGTAAAATTCATAGAATGCAATATATTTTAAAGGATTCAAATGCAAATCCTTTATTTTTAATGCAGAATGTAAGGTCACACAGGATCAGGTGTACTGCTTTCAGGAGACTCGCACAGCCCCCACCCCCTCCTCCATACTAATGAAAAGTAGGACTCAGCATCGGAAACTATATCGATAGTTTCCGATGCTTGAGTCCTACTTTTCATGACCTTAAATATTGATCTAATATTTTAAATCTAAATAGACTGCTGTACCAAAATGATACAGAATTTCCATGTGATACCAATGGGAATCTAACTTCAAAGGTATCTAATTTCTAAAACACGCATTCAATGGAAAAATATCACAAAAAAATAAAAAAACAAACACTAAGGTTTCGAATGCCTATCTGCTTGTATGCATCACTGCAACTGTCAACTGTGCAGGTATCTGCTTCAGAGTCATGTCTGTGAGTTGTTTGCAATTGCTACATACTGATCTAAGTAGTGTAGGTGATATCCGAAGAGTCCTAATATGCTCTTCAGTTCCTTCTTTATTCGAGGAGATTTCATCTTTCTGATGATCTCTAATTTTGCATGGTGGGGGCCTTGCGTGACCGAACCGACAATGTGACCGAAATATTTCGTCTCCCTCCTCCCCTAAGTACACTTTGCATGGTTGATTGTGAAATACTTGACGTTGATATTCCTACGATGTTAAATGATCCTCCCAGCTGTTCGAAAAGAAAGCTATATCATCTAGATAAGCACAGCATTAATCAACGTGAGGCGTAATTATGATATTTTCAATTTTCTGGAACAATGACCCAGAGTTCTTCAACCGAAGAGAAGCACTTCCCACTGGTACAGCCCTCGGTGGGTCACAATTGCTTTGTAACGTTTACTAAGGGGCTCTCGCTAAGCCAAAAATCCTTTCTCATTCAAATGAGCTATATAATTCATTCAATATTCTTTTACAAAACATAAAGGATGGAGATAACTGAGAAGCTCTATTAAGCCATTCCAGGCTTCTCATACAACATCAAACACAACCTTTTCTATGACACTGCCTGTCCATTCGCAATCAAAATATTCAAAAAAAATTCAACTTTCACCGAGTTGAAGCATTGGACACTAGATGGTAGCATGTGTCTGGAAAACATTTCAATATGGGAAATACTGATACTGGATAACTTTCTACACATTCAGTTAATAATATTACAGTTATTCAACCAGTATAGAAATAAATCTGCGTGGCATTGCTTCTGTTACAGCTCAAACATAGCAAAAATAGATATATTCTATCCATTTGTCTAATTGCTAATCGATAGTTTCCGATGCTTGATTCCTACTTTTCATGACCTTAAATATTGATCGAATATTTTAAACCTAAATAAACTGCTCTACCAAAATGATACAGAATTTCCATGTGATGTCAATGGGAATCTAACTTCGAAGGTATCTAATTTCTAAAACACGCATTCAATGGAAAAATATCACAAAAATAAACTCATTCATTGATATGTAGAGGTCCAATGAATGCAGCAACCAACAGATCTGTGGATTCATTTACAACCTTAGGTGAAGAGAAATTTTTCGGGAATTACCACACGATTCTACGACAACATTGATGATGTTTAATTGTTGCATTTCTAGCTATAAAATAATTTAAAAAAACTTTTCAGAAAAATTTACGTACTGGAGAAATTTTGCCGTACAACGAAGCTGAGTGCTAAAATAAAATTTCTGTAAATGAAAAGTTATGTACATAATTTCCGTAAATCTGGGACGACTGTAATGAAAATAATTAATAGAAATTGTTATATCTACAACTCATGGTGCGTTAGTGTAATCAGTAAATGTAGATATAATAATCATCAGGACCCTTTTCAGTAGATTAGGGGTTCTCAACTTGGGCGTATGCATTTCCCAATTGAGGGTACGCATTAAATTTTTTTAAGGTACGCCGTGAGAACTCAAAAGTTGCTAGATGTAAGTTAAGTACAAAATCTAATATATATATATGTTTTATTTTATTCCCATTGTTACACTCTAACTACAATTTTAATATTCTATACAAGGGATATGCCAGTTACATACGCATTTGCAGAGAATACGTGAAGCATAAAAAGTTGAGAACCACTGGAGTAGAGATATTTTTCTTTCGATCTGTTTATTTTGGCCAACTTATTACGTTATTCTTCTCAGTCGGTAGCGCGTCAGGCTCGTAATCTGCAGTTCCCAGGTGTGAGTCCCAGATGGGTCAGCGTTCAGAATTTCCTCCGTAAAACTCCTAACCCTGCCCACGGTCAGTAGGCGACACCGATGGGCTTGAAAAGGTCGCCGTCCATCGGATGGGACGTTAAGCCATGCCCCCATGTGCGGGAGAACAATACCCTGTGTATGTTAAAGAACTCACTGGATGGCCTTGACGGGAGGATACCATCTGTCTCCCAACAGCTGTTCCAGTGGGTTCCCTCCTCCAACCTTATCTAAGCCTTCGTGGTCTCTCTATTTGTATTTCTCGCCATTTAGCCAATGGTGTGCAAGAGAGTGTCGCTCAGAGGTAAAACAACACCATACAACTTTCAGTATAACCTTTACTCTGATGTCAGGAATTATGTACAAGCTTGTGTTAGATGACTAAAGAGGAGAAATTTTATTAAAAAAAGGAAAGGAAACATTCTAAGATCACCCTTTACTAGCTGAACCTTTCGGCGAATGGGATGGAATATTTCACTTTTTGCCAATCACACAGAGAAAAATAAAATACATATTATTAATGGTTGACTACTTTTCAAAATGGCTCGAACCTTGCGCATTACCAGAGCAATCACCTGAGTCCATTGCTACTGGACAGAAAAATGCATACAGTTACATGTTATCTCAATAGAAATTCACTTTCAGAGCTCAATAATCTCTTTAAAATGATTTTTAATGTAAAATATACTCAAAGATAAAATTAAAGACTTCATTCAAATCTATTTAAATCTAGATTTAATTTTTTTTTCATATTCAAAGCTTTATAAACGCTGCAATATTTAAGTGACTACAAAAAAAATATGTCCCAAAAATTTCACTAAAAAAATACTCTACTAGAGTCAAGTATGATCCCAGGTCTCTTAACTTCCCTTACTTAAATATTGGATTTTTTTACTTCTGAACGGCAGTTTTTGCACACAATGGGCTAAATGGCCAGGTTAGAAGGACCCCGAAGGCTCAGAGAATGTTGGGGGAGGGACCCACTGGAACAGCTATTGGGAGACAGATGGTAGCCTCCCGTCTAGGCCATCCAGTGTGTTCTTTAACGTGCACAAGGTACGACTCTTCCGCACAAGGTGCCATGGCCTAACGTCTCATCTGACGGACGACGGGCTTTCGAAGACCATCGATGTCCGCTAGTAAACGAGGAGAGGCAAGGAGTTTGACAGAGGTAAATGTCAACACTGGACAATGGCGGACTCGAACCTGGGACCTGCAAGTTACTAGCCTAAAGTGCTGCCATCTGTGCGACACCCATTCCTACCATTTCTGCATCATCATTAGAACTAACGTTAAGAAAAATGGTCTAATGTTACAATTAAAATCCCGGCACTTACAATCAGCTAGATATATATATAATACATAGGAATTATCCCTTCAGTATAAAAATTAACTATATAATATTTGAAACGACCAGGATTACCCTAGGTCCACATTTTTATAGATCTTCAGCATCATAATTAGAATTAGCGTTATCCCTTGACACTCAGTCAGTCGGTTTTCCATGCATATTAGATATACATTACTTTCTATTCAATAGAAAAATTAACTATATAAAGTTATAAGTTTGGAAAAAAAGAATTTGATGAACAGGACAGCGCCATAAAATGAATTTTAAAATAAGTGTAAAATTAAAATTTTCAATAGTTTTCCAAAGAGATTCAGTGGATATAATATATTGCACTGGTTCTGGTTCATATTGAAGGAGGTAAATTCTAATTTTAAATCCCGGGTGCCTATTTCGATTTTTTTTTCTAAATTCTGAATTTTATATGCTTTAATATTATATGCTATGACAAATGTCCAAGAAACCATAAAGTGCATTTAGAATTAGATATATAAATTGCGAGTTGACCTATATCGTCGCGCTTTCCATCAATTTTAAATCATTTCTCCAACTCAAAACAATTTCGCAAGATAATAATTAAGTTAATTATTTAGAAAGACGTAAAGACTTGATTGGCTTTCTAAAATACACTTAAAGGTTTTCATAGATAAAAATTTGTTTATTATATTTTAACTTTATCACCGAAATATGTTTTCATAGATTTTCGTGTCTTAAAAATCAATAAAAATTATGACAGGATTTTCTCATTAAAAATAAAAACTAGAATAAAGGAACACTGTCTTTAGCATTGAAGATGCGTTCCTGAAATCAAAACACTAAACAAGATCTCACGTACACTATATAGCAGCCTTTATCAACCTTTTTTCTACCCTGCAGGAAACCTTCAAATAATTTTCAGGTGTGAGGAAACTCCTGCATAAAAATTGTTATATCTACAGCTCACGGTACGTTAGTGTGATCAGTAAGTTAGATATAGTAATCGTCAATGTTCTTTTGAATAGAAATATTTTTCTGTGGATCTGTTTATTTTGGCCAACTTATTGCACTCTTGTTTTTGTGTATTTTTTTTTTAATCACGACCTCTCGCGGAGCCTTAAGATTCCGGGGAATTCCGGTTGAGAAAGGCTACTATGTAATATTCTGAATGAACTTTATTCAAACCTACATAATTTGTTAAATTTCAAATATAGAATTAAAATAAAAGACTGTTGGTTAGCGCACTTGGAACTGATCTAAGGGACCTGGGTTCGAGCCCCAGGTTAGGCATGGATATATGTGTTGTTTTTTTACCGAGGTCCTGCCGTCCTCTCAGATCTACTTTGGCATATAAACTGATAGGCTCCTGTCAGATCTCTGTGGGAAGCAGCTGTTTGAGGGAGTATTTATTTATATTGTTGTAATTACACATATATCTTTATTTAAAAATTCTGCAATTTATTATTAAAAGAGTTTATTTTTCGAAATTAAAATTTCAAATGCATCTCGTATTATCTTATATCTAAAGTTAATTTCTTTGTGCTATTCCCTTTTTCTTTAAGCAGTTCGGTGTAAAGTGATAAAGCATTTAATAATCCACACTCTTTAAACAACAAGATTTTCCGAAATCGGTCATGTTGAAATTTTCAATTGCCTCTTCTATTATCTTCATAAAAATGTATTTGGGTGTGTTTAAGTAGTACGTGCATTTTGTGTTTTAAGTGGCATTAAAGAATATCTTACCAACCATTTTGACAATTTTAAATTTCAGAAAATTGACCAAATTTGATTAAAGGTGATCAGTAATTATCCCAAATGGTTGTCAGGAATCTTCTTAATCATGGTTGCCGAGATGTTGTCTGGACCCGGAGATGTTTTCCGTTGTCGTTGTATAATAAAAAATTAAAATAAATACCCCCTCAAGCAGCTGCTTGCCACAGAGGTCTGACAGGAACCTGTCAGTTTATATGCCACAGTAGAAGATCTGAGAGGATAGCCCGTTTTAATTCTGCTATATTAAAAGGTAAATCCAGGATTGATGAGAAATCAAATACAGAAGGGGAGATTTCTGGATGCTGTAATATAGAATCAGTAATCGCCCATTGAGTGGCAAACAAATTGGCTTGTTCCTGGGCTTGGACACAAATGGTGGAATTATGAATGAATAGTTTCGTGGATGTTGAAGATGGAGATCCTAAAAAATTTTGAAGTCGACGATAGTGTGAGAAGATGTTGGTAGATGAACGAATAATGTTGGATATACGATTCCAATATCTCTGTTTTTCACGTGAAATGGTAACTTTAAGTTTAGCTACACTGTGTTTATAATTCATCGAATCAGACTTGAGCAAAGATGATCGTGCTATGAAAAATTTACGATGTTTTTTTGCCAATGCTTTTTGGCATTTTGTATTCCACCATGGAGTCAAAGATATAACGTCTGCGAGTGATAATGGCATTTTCCGCAGCTAAAAGAATATACTTTTCAAAATCGTCATAACAAGTAATTTCAGATGGGTCGGTGTTCTCTAAGAATCGTTGAAAGGAACTATAATCAATTTGTTTCTTTAAAAGGAAGGAATCTACATGCTGTAACGAAGAACTATTATGATGAAAAATCTGTATTATAATGGGATGGTGATCACTACACAAAGTTGATGGGATGACGCGCCAGGAACTATCTAAAAAGATATTTTCGGAACAGAATGTTAAGTCGATACATGACGAGGTTAAGAAGCTTCGTCTGGTGGTTGTACCAGAATTCATTAAACACATAGACGAATTTTGAAGCCAAGAGGCAATTTGGAGTCCGGGGTTGGAGGAAAAAGAAGAACCCCATAGTGAATGATGAGCATTGAAATCTCCGCCAATCAGTGAAATCGGAGGTAGTGTAGTTTCCAGATAATTAAGGGTATTAAGACCATAAATGGCATCCGGGATATATACATTAACAATTATGAACGATTTGTGTTGGAAAAATTACTTCAATCGCCATGAATTGTCTTGTGCAACAAGATGGATTATCTGGAATGTTGAGGATACGACTGGAAAGAGAAGCTTTGACAGCAATCATAAGGCCACCACCACGTCCAGTAACACGATCTTTCCGATAAATAAGGGGTGGGGATGGCTCAGTCGGTAGCGCGCCAGGATTGTAATTTGTAGTTCCCAGGTTCGAGTCCCAACTGGGCCAGCGTTGAGATTTATCTCCGCAAAATTCCCCGTCCTTCCCACGGTCTGTAGGGGACACCGATGGGCTTGGAAAGGCCGCCATCCGTCGGATGGGACGTTAAGCCGTGGACCCGTGTACGGGAGAGCCATACCCTGTGCACGTTAAAGAACACGCTGGGTAGCCTTGACGGGAGGCTACCATCTGTCTCCCAACAGCTGTTCCAGTGGGTCCCCTCCCCCAACCTTCTCTGAGCCTTCAGGGTCCATGTGACCTGGCCATTTAGCCCATGGTGTGCAAAAAAGTGCCGCTCAGAGGTAAAACAACCCAACCCAATCCGATAAATAATATATTAGGGATAATAAAATGAGAATTAGAATCAAGCCAAGTTTCCTGTAACAAAATGATATCCGGGGAAAAGGAAGAAATTCCAAGCAACAGGAGAGAGGTGTTAGCACGAAGGCTTCTGGAATTCCATTGAAGAAAAAGAGGACACATAAAAAGAAAAAGGAGAAACGGAGGAGGGAACGAATTATTTCTTCCCCTTAGACTTTCGTTTACCTTTATGAGGAATGTAAGGACTGTCAAGAAAATCCATAGTAGAAAAGTTATTGATAGGATCATCAGGGTCCTGTGAAACATTGATGTCCATAGTAGAAGTAGAAGGTTGTGCAAAATGTGATTGCGCAGGTCGGAGTAAAGGAATAGTCATATTCATTGTCGCACTCTGTTCCGGGATATTCAACCTTGAGGACGTTTTCAGAGAAGCAATCTTATCCATGGCAATTTGTGCAGAAGATATGTCTTGAGGATTGAGTGGTTTAGAAATAGGTGCAATCTCAATTTTGCTTTGAGTAGTTGAGTCAGTCTGTCTTGTTAATTCCGGCATGAAAGAGGAGAACATGACTGATAAACGCTTCTCGAATTCAGACAGAGCCTTTTCTATTAACGACGTGATAAGATGTGATATCCCATTGTACATTTCTTCAGTTGTAGTAACATCCGATGGAGGCATTAGATTTTTCCGGGTTGTAGATGCATATGTCTGTCTTGAGGGTAATATGGCCGCTCGAGCTGCAACATATGTAGTACGTCTGGTACATTTATAGTTGAGAATAGTGGTTTCAAATTGGCGCTTCGAACACTGAAGGGAGGTGGCTTCATGCGTATCGCCACATAAACAACAGTGTAGTTCAGAAGATATTCAATAGGTAGCATGATGTTCCTCACCACATCGGGAAAATCGAGGTTTGCTCCGACAGGTTTTCTTTTCGTGTCCAAATCTGCAACAGTTATCGCACTGTCGTGGTATGACCAAAATGAAAAGGGTGGGATGATGTATTTCCCACCATAGAATTATTTCGTGGGGCATTTGTAGATTAACAATTGTTATTAACACACTTGGTAAGGGAGACATGGTGTTGCCATCACGTTTGAAAAAACGACGAATCGAATAAATATGATGACCTTGAATTGATAGTTCCGTAAATAAGTCATCGATAGAGATTTCAGTATCAATGTTGCGAAGTAAAAATATAGTTGTTAATGATTCTGTCAAGATTTCATGCTCAACTGGAGTATTTAATATCTGTGTGATATTTAGTAACTCAAGGGTGCATTCGACGGAAGTAGTTGTGATTATCAAGTCGTTCGTCTTAGTGCGTTTGACGATTAAAATATCTTCTGGGTTTGAAAGTTGAGTTGTCAGCTGCTGCTTCAAGAAATTAGGTTTAGCCGTGGATATGGGCTTCGTAATACCTTTTATCCTAATGGAGAGAGATGTGCATCCATTTGATTTAGCGTAAGATAACAGATCAGAGTTATTCATAAACGTTTTGGAATATAGAGACTGAAACTGTTGCTGCATAGCAGAGTTGTCACTACGTAAACGTTTTGACCCTCCAGAGGGATCATCCATTTTGAAAATACAAAATTAAAGTACACCCAGAAATTGCTGCGCGTAGTGCAGAACTTCCACACCAAAGTCTGTCGAAAAGTCTATAGACGCAGACGGGAAAAAATAAAAATAAAAACAGACCTGAAAAGATCCGAAATATACCCACACCTAGGGTGAAGAAAAGAAAGGACGCTCCCTCACGTAGTACACTCACTACCGAAGAGTAGAAAAAAAAAGTATATCAGCACCAGCGTAGAATATCAACGACACCAGAACTCGTCACCTTCTTTTTCGTCTCACCATCCACGTCACACTATTGATGAGCAATAGTCTTAAATAGCTGCCTAGATCACATGGTGATGCACATGATCACGTATTTTGCATATACGCTGCGCAAGTGACGTTACGTACATCTGCATAAAGGTTTCTAATTCAGTAGAAGGTGTGCATATATCGGTTGTTTCAATTTCCTGCGTGACATCCGTTGATTTCCGTTTCTTTTTTGTTAAAAGAGAGAATGTTTAGGAAGGTTTCAATGAAATATTCAATGAAGGAAAAAGTTTCATTTTAATGAACAATCGTTCCAGTGGATGTCGGGTTTAGTGAACATGCTGATTTATTTTTTCTGTTTGGTCTTTCGGTACTGCGCTATTTCGATTCACTTTTCTTCATTTAGTTGATGCAGGGAAGAATATAAAAATACGTTATAACTGAGGTTGGATAAGCGAGAATAATTCTCAATATCGCCTGTTTCGATTTTCTGTAATACATTTGGTAAATTTCCAATTCTTTCTATTAGAAGTAAAAGATCTTTCAAATATTTATTTTATTGACTAAAGGGAATACTGGTAGTCTTATGCATCGTCGTGTCCGTTAGTCGATCCTTTTATTTCAGTTTGTTTGACTTGAAACCGAGAGAATCGAACAAACATTTAAGACTCCATTTTAATGAAAATCGTATTAGCCAGAGAAATTCTCGATATTGGCTGTTTGGATATCCTATCTTACATTCAATTGTTTCCAATTGTTTTTTTATAAACATTTTTGAAAATTTCGTTTTAATTAGGGTTGTATTAGTGAGAAAAACAGATTATCCTATGAAGCTTTGTTTTGCATTAGGGTATTTCTTTGATTTTCCGTTTATTACGTTTAGAAAGAAAAGACTTCGTAAAAATTCTGCCATAGTGTAATGTCGGATTAAAGAGGGTACACACAAATTCTATAAAGAAATAAGGATTAAAGAGAATAGATAGAAATACTGCAATGGGTTCATGTAATTTAGAATTATTTCGGTCAGAACGCTTAAGAGTAAGTGATCTCCTCATTTATAAACTAAATCATTGGCAACAATTGGAAAATAAGTTGCTTCTCGAGAAATAAAGATGGCGCAAGGTCCACCACATTTCAGTGAAAGATTTATAAGTCTTATCCTGGAAGCGTATTTTCGTCTGATGCATGGCTTTAATGGTAGAGTGTTCTGGCATGTATCTAGTTAGTTGCGGGTTTGATTCTCGCCATGTTAGTAATAATTTTTCAGATGGATAATTGTTATTTTTCATAATTTCCTTATTTCAACCCAACTGTCATATCCTTCCGTGTCAATTTGTCGTATCCTTTGTCGAATTGTCGTATCCTTCCAATTGTCGTATCCTTTGTCCAATTGTCGTATCCTTCCGTGTCATCACCATCCAATTGTGGCACTTCAAGTTGTTATCCACATAATTGACCCAATTGTCCACTCAATTGTTGCGCTGCCATGTAAAATTCATAGAAGAGAATATATTTTAAAGGATTTAAATGCAAAACGTTTATCTTACGAAGGAAATGAGTTGTTTTGATTGAAGAGGGAGTTGGATGATAATTATGTGATGAATATGTAGCTTGAGAGTCCTTAATTGTTCTCTGATCATCGCTATCATCGTCCGCTTATCCAGAGCTAAAGGCGAAATTTCAACTCCAGGTTACGTTTGAGAACAGTTGTGATTACGTCGTTTTTAAGGAAAAACATCAATCTTCCTGCTTTCCTGCTTGTATCTTCCCTCTTGCTGGTATTCATATTTTCTGTACGGCTATTCGTTCTCTTTAGACTATGTACAGTGACTATACCAATCGACCCCAAAGGTTTTTCTTGACGCCTGTTCCAACCACCGCTACTTTTTCAAACTTGTTAATTACCAATGAGTAATGTATCGTTTAATCCAAGAATCCAATTCTTCGTGTCAAAATTCCGGAACGCATCCAGAGATTGCATTATAAGAAATAAAAAATAACATCAATCACTTGAAAAAGACGTTAATTTCCGGTGGATACTGGAATGGAACTAACATGTCCTATAGTGTCACATATTGAGTAATATAGGATGTATTGTAAGACATCACAATAACACATCCTCCTCCGTTTTACAAGTCTTTAAAATTTGCTCAATATGTTAAATATTTTTAGACACTCTCTTAGACTTTACTAGTAATATGAAAGGGTTGGCGTGTTGGACCCGTAAGCCTCGGATAAAAGATTTATATTACCACGCATAGTAGATAAAATCTGTAGAAACGTGTGCAAACATTATTGCATTATTGACAGATGACCTAGAGGAAAAATGACTTTCGATAATGAGAAAAAGCTAATTTGAAAATTCAATTATGACATTTTAAAGAGAAAAATATGAGAGCTCCTTCCCCTCAGTTCGTCGAATGCCTTATCCCCTTGTACGCACCATTCCAACGGTGCAGATGCCTGCTCAGAGTCATGTCTGTGAGTGTCTTTGCAATCGCTGCATACTGATCTAGGTAGTGTCGGTAATATCCGAAGAGTTCAAATATGCTCTCCAGTTCCTTCTCATTCAAGGAGTTTCATCTTTCTGATGACCTATAGTTTTTCATGGTGGGGACAGTGCCTGACCGAACTAACAATGTGACCAAAACATTTGGTCTCGCTCCTCCCCCAAGTACACTTTACTGGGTTGATTGTGAAATACTTGACATTGATATCTCTAAGATCCGCTCCAAGATGTTGAGATGATACTCTCAGCTGTTCGAAAAAGAAAGATATATCATCTAGATATGCACATCAATAATCAACATGGGGCGTAATTATGGTATTCACAATCTTCTGGAAAAATACCCCAGAGTTCTTGAGTCCGAAGCGAAGCACTTACCACTGGTACAGCCCTCGGTGGGCACGAATGCTGTGTAACCTTTACTACACGGGCTCTCGTTAAGCCAACACCCGTCTCTCATTCAAATGAATTAGATATTTCATTCAATATTCTTTTTGAAAACTCAAAGAATGGAGATAACTGAGAAACTCCATTAAGCCATTCCAGGCTTCACATACAACATCAAACACCGCCTTCTCTGTAACACTGCCTGTCAATTCGCCCTCAAAATAGGTAAAAGAAAATCAACTGTCTAGTTTAAGCATTGGGCACTAGATGGCAATTTCTGCCTGGAAATCATTTCAATATGGGAAATACTGACACTGGATAATTTCTTCATATTCATCTAATAAGATTATAGTTATTCAACCAGTATCGAAAAAATGTGTGTGACATTGCTTCTGTTACAACTCAATCATAGGAAAATATATATATATATATCCCATCCATTAGCCTAATTGCTCTTGGATAGTCCCACTTTTCTTGACTTTATATATTGAAAGAATACTTTCAACCCTAACTAAACTGCTTTATCAAAATATTACAGAATTTCCATGTTATATCAATGGGAATCTAACTTGGAGGCTCTATAATTTCTATAACACGCATTCAACGGAAAAATACCACTAAAGATAAAATTCATTCATACCTGTGAATGTAACAACCGGCAGATCTGTGGCTTCATTTATAGCTCCAAATGAAGAGAAATTGATCGATAATTACCACACCGTCCACACCACCAGTCTACGACAACATCTTTGCCATTTGTAGGTGCAATATAATTTTAAAAACTTTTCCGAAAATTTAGGAAAGTGGCAAAATTTTGCGATGCAAAGAAACAGAGTAGTGAAATGAAATTTCCGCAGTGAGAAATTCTGTACGAAATTTGGGTAAATCGGGGACTACTGTATTAAAAAAATCAGTAGGAGATTGTTAATTATTTTTCACTGCATCATAATTATAAATAGAATTAAGAAAGCAATCCGAAAGCTTGTAGCGAACCACATGATTATTTGCTATTAAAATATCTGTGAGTTCCTCATTGGAAACTGTTTATTAGAAGTATCACTTTGAAAGAGTTTCATGGTTCGTCAACTGAACGTAAATTGAGCTGGGAAGGATGTAGGATATCTTTGGTTGATCTTCTGTGATGCATTCTAGATGACATTATAAGACAGCTGTGTTGCATTCCAAAACCCGGTTTAAGTCCTTCGATTATTCCTTATTGATCCCTTCCTTGTATACAGAAAAATAGGAGACTTCGGAATTCTAATCGTCATTTCGATAACGAAAATCTCTCCAATTGGTCGTTATAAGCGTGGTGCTTCATGGCACATGACGATTATTTAAACGACTCCTTTTGTTCTAGTGATGAAAAAAACCTTGCTTGTCATTTGAAGAAAATTTGTTGTAATCACTATGCACTGTTTCTTTCCACAGTTTATATATAATCAATTGAAAGTAACGTAAACATGTTATTATAATCATCTGATAAGCTTGCTACGTGGCAGGATTTAGATGAAAATGAGTGTGTTTCAAAATTATAGCCAACTAATTTTTATTTCGATTTTCTCTTCGTAATCCTTCCTCGGTATAAAAATGAACACTCATGACCTTGAAAAACCCAATGCCCATTTAGTGGGTTCTTAGGAAAATGCATTCGATTTTATTTACGTCTCAAATACTTGTAACAGGATACAGAAATATTTTCTGACAAAGAATGAGAGCAGAAATCATACCACTAGAAATCTATTAGTTTTCATACTGAGGGACGACCAAGGTAAGAAAATTTTGAAACACGATTATTTGCATCAAAATCCTGCCACGTAGCAGGCTATCAGACGGTAAAGGTTTCTTTGCATTACTAGAACAAATGAAGACGTTTAAACAATCGCAACGTGCCATGAAGCACCACGCTTATGCCGATCAATTGGAAAAATTTTCATTATCTAAATGACCATTAGAATTCCGAAGTCTCTTACCCTTCTGTATACAAGGAAGGAATTCCCATGGAAGAATCGAAGGATTTAAGAGGAGTTTATGAACGCAACTCATCTGTGTCTTAGGATGTCATATACTAAGCATCACAGAGGATCAACCAAAGATTTCCAACATCCTTTTCAGCTCAATTTATCCTTCAATTGACGAACTATGAAAAACTTTCAATGTGATACTTCCAATAAACAATTTCTAATGAGGTTCTGAGAGATATATTCTTAGCGAATAATCATGTGGTTCGCTACAAGTTTTCGGATTGCTTTCTTACTACAATTTATAATTACGGTGCAGTGAAAAAAATCAATAATCTCCTATTTACTTTTTAATACAGTAGCCCATATATACGGAACTTTGTATGGAATTTCAAACTTAGCGAAATTATATCCCAATACTCAAGTTCGTTCCGCGGCAAAATTTCCCGATTATCGAATTTTTTCGGAGAAGTTATTTCAAAATTGATTTATAGCTACATATGCAACAATTAAACGCCAACGATGCTGTCATAGACCGATGTGATAACTCCCGAACGATTTCTCTTCACCTGAGTTACAAGTGAAACAACGTTAAAGATCATGTGCTTCCTTTGTAATTAAGGAAACGTCCACTGCACTATGGAGAGAACGGAAGCGCGATAATTGGGTGGAAGTCAACTGGGTGGACGGCAAATGGGACAGCGACAATTGATGGAAGTCAACTGGGATGGCGGCAATCGGGTAGACTGCAATTGGGTGAAAACAATAATTAGGAGGATACGAGAAATTGGATGGACTACAACTGAGATACAGACAATTGGGACAGTAGAAAAACTGGGAGAGAGTAAGGAAATGATGAGGTGTAATTTGGATTATTACCATTTCTCCTAAAATTTCTACTGAGAGAAATCAAATGCAACAGTCTCAGAAGTCTCTTGAACCACGCGCTTAGTAAAATGAATTTGCTTAGATTTCTACTACATAGTAGAAAACTACTTCTGTTCTCTGCAATCCGACTTTGAATAGAGCGTTTTTTTTTTGCAAATTTATTTCTTCTGACAGATATAATTCTAAATTACTCGAACGCAACGCAGCATTTATATCAATTCTCTATAATCCATTTTTCAAAGAATGATTTGCGTCTATCTTCTTTAATCCGACAACGCACTATGGCGGATGTTTTATGAAGACTGTTCTTTCTGCATTTAGTAAAATGAAAATCAAAGAAATGCACTACTACAACACAAAGTTTCATAGGCTAATCTGCATTCCCTCAATAAAACGAAATTTTCTAAAAGAAACAAATAGAATATAATCAAATGCATTAGACAGAATCAAAATCTAATCCCCACGGAGATTCACCCGACAGAGACATTATTTCCTCAGTTGGCAAAATTTGATTTTCGAGTTGAAAAATTTTTGATTTCTCTCTCCCTCAGCCATAGTCTTTCCCTATTCCCCTGATCCTTTTATTTGAAATTGTTTGACTGAAAACCAAAAGAATCGAAAAACAAAAAAATTAAATATCCATTTTAATGAAAATCGTATTAGTCAGAAAATTCTCGATATCGGCTGTTTGGTTTTCCTATGATACATTCAATTGTTTTCAATGGTTTCTTTTTACAATTTTTTTTTTTTGAAAATTTCGTTTTAATTAGAGTTATATTAGTGAGAAAAGCAGATTATCTTTTCAAAATCTTGAAGCGTTCCACATTTTTTTAAGCCGTCCCGTGGCCGAGTGGTTAGCGCACTTGGCTATTGATATACGGGACCTGGGTTCGAGCCCCTGGTAAGGCATGGGTGTTCGTGTTGTTTTCTGCTGAGGTCCTGCCATCCTCTCATATCTTCTACTGTGACATATAAACTGACAGGCTCCTCTCAGACCTCTGTGGCAAGCAGCTGCTTGAGGGGATATTTATATTTATTTAAATCTGAGTGGTTAGCGTGCTCGGATAGTGATCTAAGGGACCTGGGTTCGAGCCCCGGGTAAGGCATGGATGTTCTTGCTGTTTTCTGCTGAGGTCCTGCCATCCTCTCAGATCTTCTACTGTGACATATAAACTGACAGGCTCCTCTCAGACCTCTGTGGCAAGCAGCTGCTTGAGGGAGTATTTATTTTTTTATTTATGTTAAGAAGGAACAGACATCGTAAAAATTATGCCGTAGTATGATGTCGTATTAAAGAGGGTACATGCAAATCCTATATAAAAAAACGGATTAAGGAGAATAGATACAAATACTGCAGTTCGTTCATGTAATTTAGAATTATTTCCGTTAGAACGATTAAGAGTGAGTAACCTCGTTTATAATTTAAATTATGGGTTCTTAACGTGGGGTAAGCGGAAAATTTTTTGGGGTACACCGAGAGAGCTAAAATGTCTCTAGATCTAGTAACAAAGAATAAATAACCACTGTTATACTATAAGTATATTTATATTTATCTATATAAGGGGTACGCCAGTTACATAAACGTTTCCAAGGGGTACGTGAAGCATAAAAGGTTGAGAACCACTGATCTAAATCATAAGCAACAATTGGAAAATAAGTTGCCGCTCATGAAGTATAGATGGCGCAATGTCCGCCACATTTCAATGAAAGAATTATAAGTTTTATCCTTGAAGCGTATTTTTTTCTGATGCATGGATTTTATGGTAGAGCACTCTAGCATGTATCTAGAGAGTTGCGGGTTCAATTCCCGCCATATCGGTAATAATTTTTCAGATGGATAATCGTTACTTCTCATAATTTTCTTATTTCAACCGAATTTTCATATCCTCCCATTTGTGATCCATTGAATTGTCCACTGAATTGCCTCATCCACCCGGTTGTCGTATCTAATATTGTAGCAATTCCAATTGTTATCCACCCAGATTACTTCCACCCAATTGTCGCGCTACCGTGTAAGATTCATAGAATACGATATATTTTAAAGGATTCAAATGCAAAACCTTTATCTTAAGAAGGAAATGAAGAGTTGTTTTGATTGAGATGGAGTTGGGAGATAATTATGTGATGGATGATGCTGGATATGTAGCTTGAGAGTCCTCAGTTGTTCTCTAATCATCGCTATCATCCTCCGCTTATAAGGGCTAAAGGCGAATGTTCAACTCCAGAGGTTACGTTTGAGGCTCCTTCGTGAACAATTCTTTATTACTCTTGTAACCACCATTCTTATTTCAAACTTGTTAATTACAAGTAATAAGTGCTTCATTTAACATTAATTTCATTAATCAGCAACTGTAGGTGTCCGGAACGCATCTATAAAACAAAAATAAAAGCAAACACTTGAAAAAAGGCGATTATTACCGGTGGATAATGGATTGAATCGAACATATCCTATCGTGTTACACATTGAGTAACACCGGATGCATTGTAAGACGTCAAAATAATAGTGACCGGGATCGGATCTTACAAAACATCGAAGGAGAGGGAGTGGAGACAAGAAATGCCATTGAGTCGGAAAAATGCAAGGGGAAGGGGGAATGTAGAAGATTGGATTAATGTAGTATAACATATCCCCCTCCGTTTTACAGTTCTTTAAAATTTGCTAAATAAATTAAATATTTGTAGACACTCTGTTACCCTTACTATTATTCTGAAAAGGTGTGTGTGCTGGACTCTTAAGCCTCGGATAAAATATTTATATTACCACGAATAGTAGATAAAATCTGTAGAAACGTGTGCAAACATTACTGCATTTTTGATAGATTACCTAAGGAAAAAATGACTTTCAATAATGAGAAAAAGCTAATTTGAAAATTCAATGATGATATTTTAAAGAGAAAAGAAATGAGAACCCCCCTCCCCCCCTCCTTAGTGCCTCGAAAGCCTTATCTGCTTGTACGCGCACCAATTCAACTGTATAGGTGCCTGCTTCAGAGTGATGTCTGTGGCTGGCTTTGCAATCGCTGCACACTGTTCGTGGCAATGTCTGTAATATCCGAAGAGTCCTAATAAGCTCCCAGTTCCTTCTTCATTCGAGGAGGTTTCATCTTACTGATGACCTCTAGTTTTGTATGTTGGTGAGGTGCCTGCCCGAACCAATAATGTGACCAAAATATTTGTTCTCGCTCCTCCCCAAGTACACCTTGCTAGGTAGATTGTAAAATACTTGACATTGTTATCCCTAAGATCCGCTGCAAGATGTTAAGATGATCCTCCTAGCTGTTCGAAAAAGAAAGTTATATCATATAGATATGCCCAGCAATAATCAACATGGGACGTAATTATGATATTCACAATTTTCTAGAAAATGCCCCAGAGTTCTTCAGCCCGAAATCATTTTCCACCAGTATAGTTCTCGGTGGGTCACGAATAATGTGCAACCTTTACTACAGGGGCTCTCGGTAAGCCAACTCTCATCTTTTATTCAAATGAGTTATATATTTCATTCAAAATTATTTTACAAAACACAAAGGATGGAATAACTGAGAAGCTCTATTGATCCATTCGAGGCTAATAATACAACATCAAACACCGCCTTTGAGTCGCCCTTATAACACTGCCTGTCTAGTCGCCCTCAAAATACGTAAAAATAAAATTCATATTTCGTCTAGTTTAAGCATTGGGCACTAGATGGCAGCATCTGCCTGTAAAACGTTTTAATATGGGAAACTGATAACTTGATAATTTTCTATATATTCAGCTAATAATATTGAAGTTTTTGAACCAGTATAGATCTAAGGGACCTGGGTTCGAGCCCCGGATAAGGCATGGATGTATGTGGCGTTATTCTGCTGAGGTCCTGCCATACTCTCAGATCTTTTACTATAACATGTAAACTGAGAGGCTCCTGTCAGACCTCTGTGGCAAGCAGCTATTTGAGGGGTATATATTTATTTTTATTTTATAGAAATAAATGTGCGTGGCAATGCTTCTGTTACACTTGAAACATAGGAAAAACATATATATTCTATTAATTTGTTTAATTGCTAATGGATTTCCATGAGCTGTAAATAATGGATTTCTATTATTTCCACCACAATTTCACAAATTCAGTGCTTGACGAATCATGAAATACTTCCAATGTGACAATTCCAATAAACAATTTCCGATGAAGAATTCACAAATATTTTCATGATATCATCACGGGCTGCGCTACAAGCTTCCCCGATTACTTTCTTACTACAATTTATAATCAAGGTGCACTGAAAAAATTCAATAATCCCCTATTGACATTTTTAATATAGTAGTCCCGATTTATGGAACTTTGTATAAAATTTCGCACTTACGGATATTACATTCCCGTATTATTATTTTATACTCCGGATATTACATCCAAGTACTCGTTCCACGGCAAAATTACTCCATAATCGAAATTTTTCGGGAAACTTTTGAAATTGATTCACAGCTACATTTGCAACAATTAATCTGCATTAGCAACAGATCTGCTGGTTGTTACATTCTTTCTTGTGCATTAGAGATCATGTGCTTCCTTTGTAATTAAGGAAATGTCCCCTGCACTATGGAGAGGACGGGAGCGCGATTATTGGGTGGAAGTCAACAGGGTGGATGACAACTGGGTGGAAGTCAACTGGGTGGACGACAACTGGGAGGGCGACAATTGGGTAGATACTATAACTGTGACGATACGACAAATGGGTGGACGACAGTTGGATGAACGAGATATTTGGTTATGATATGACAATTGGGTGAACGAGATATTTGGTATGATGCAACAATTGGATGGACGACAACTGGGAGACAGACAATTCGGACAGTACGAGAATTGGGAGAAGCAGAGAAATAATGAGGTGTAATATGGATTACTGCCGCTTCTCCTAAAATTTCTGCTGATAGGAAACAAATTCAACAATCTCGGAAGTCTCTTGAGCCACGCGCGTAGTAAAATACATTTGCTTAGATGTCTACTTCATTGTAGAAAACTTCTTCTATTCTCTTTAATACGACTTTCAATAGAGCGATTTTTTTATCAATGTATGATTCTAAATTACACAAACGCAATGCAGTATTTGTATCTGTTCTCTGTAATCCATTTTTCAATAAATGATTTGCATCTATACCATCTAATCCGACAGCCCATTAAGGCGGATGTTTTATGAAGTCTGTTCTTTCTAAACGTAGTAAAAGGAAAATGTAAGAAATGCACTACTGCAAAACACAGTTTTGTATGCTAATCTGCTTTCCCACAAAAGGACCCTCAATAAAACAAAATTTTGTAAAAGAAACAATGAGAAAACCATCAAACGAACTAGAGAAAATCGAAACAACCGATATTGACAATTATTGTCGCTAATCGGACTTTCGATACAACGGATTCTTAAATATGTATTTTATTCTGTCCGTTCTAAGGCAAACAATCTTAAGTAAAAGGAATGACTACAGGAAACGAAAATACATGATTACCAATATATTCTCACTAATCCGATACTCAATGAAACGGATATTTTAAAGATCCTTTACTTCTAATAGAAACAATCGGCAATTAATCAAATGTATTACAGGAAATCAAACCAACTCATATTGAGAATTATTTCCGCTAACCCGAATTTCGATACAACGGATTCTTATATTTCTATTTTATTTTGTCCATTCTAAGTCAAACAATCTCAAATAAAATGAGACTACAGGAAACGAAAATGCGTAAGACTACCAATATTCTCAATAATCTGACACTTAACAGAATGAATGTTTAAAAGATAGTTTTCTTACAAAGGAAACAATCGGAAATCAATCGAATAAATTACAGGAAGTCAAGACAACCGATATTAAGAGATTATTCTGGTTAATCCGACTTTTGATACAACGGATTTTTACATTTCTGTTCCATTCTTTTTTTACATTTCTGTTCCATTTCTGTTCGTTCCAAGTAAAACGATCTACAATAAATATAACGTATCCTAGAAAATCAAACTCTGCAAGAAAGTTAATATTCTCATTAAGCCAGCGTTAAATAAAAGAATATTTTGAAGGTTCATTTCTTCTTATAGATAGAGTCGGAAATCAAAAATCATGTAAAAGCAAACGATAACACTCACCAATATTTTAATTTATTTTCGCTAATCAGGCTTTCCTCGAAACGATTTTTCACGCATCAATTTCATTATGTTTCTTCTAAACTTATGTTTCTCTAAATTTTATTTATAAAATATCTTGAATCAAAGGAAAGGAGTTGCAGGAACGTAATCAGAATAAGAATTTTTGTATTCTCACAAATCCTACGTTCAATTAAACAAAGGAACTTTCATAAACTAACCAATCGGATATCAAAGAATTGCCTTCGGGAAACTAAACCAACCTGCATTTACAAGTATTTTAGCTAATTCATAATTAATGACGCATTTGTCTCTATTCTCTATAATAAGACATTGATTAAAATATATTAATTTATTATTTATAATCGAAGGAACCCAGGAAAGAAACTGAAAAGAACAATATTTATTCCATCTGGTCTTTTACTCACTAAAGCATTTACGTCTACTCTCTCTAGTCTGATATTTCAATACATCGAATATTTTGAAAACTCATTTGAATGAATCTCTCTGATATTATATTTTACGCATTTCACTACATGAACGATAATTTTTACTTTCTTTGAAATGAATTTGATCTAAACGAATTTTATTGTCCACAGCCAATTTTCTGAAAAAAAAATTGATTTTGGATATCAAAAAGATCGCTGCAGAGTAAACCAAAGAGAGTAGAACTGTGAATACTCTTAGTCGTACGATATTCGATAAAATGATTATTTTCCTTTGCAATGAAAATATTAGAAATTCACAGGGAATTTTAAACATCCGATATAACACCAATATTTTTCTTACTCGACTTTTAATAAAGCTTTGAAACTATTCTTTGTGATCCAATATATCAAAGCAATTGATATTTTAAAGCATATTTTCTGAATGGAACACTCAGAAATCGATCGAAAACATTAGAAGATGCGGAACAGCCCATGTTTACAATTGTTTACTCTGATAAAACTGGTTTGGACGACATTTTTCAATTTCTACTCCTGTTAAATATTTCTATTCCTGTGAAATGAAATAACACACTACTGACGAGCATCAATCTTAAATAGCTACCTAGATCACGTAGTTATGCACGTGATCACGTATTTTGCATATACGCTGCGCCAGTGACGTTTACCTACATATGCATAAAAGTTTCATTTAGTGGACGGTGAGTATATATTATCTGTTTCAATTTTCTGCGTGACGTCCTTGATTTCCGATTCTTTATTTTTGAAAAAAAAAACAATATATTTAGGAAGGTTTAAATGAAGGATTCAATGAAGGAAAAATATTCATTGCAAGTAAAATTATTTCCATTAAATATCGTGTGTAGTGAGCATAAATAAATAAAATAAAATAAATACCCCCTCAAGCAGCTGCTTGCTTGCTGACTTTAATTTCTGTTTGGTTTCCGTCTACTGCGTTATTTGGTTTCAATTTGCTTCATTTACTCTGATAGAATTCAATCGTTTTAATCTGATTGAACTGGTTTCGACGACATTGTTTAATTTCTATTTCTTTTAAACGAAACATCACAGAACTGACGAGCAGCAGTCTTAAACAGCTGCCTAGATCACGTGGTGACGCACGTGGTCTCGTATTTCGCATATACGCTGCGCAAGTGACGTTTACGTACATCTGCATAAAGGTTTCTAATTCAGTGGACAGTGTGTATACATTGGCTGTTTCAATTTCCTGCGTGACATCCCTTCATTTCCGTTTTGTTTTTCTTTTGAAAAAATAATGAATGTTTAGGAAGGTTTCATTGAAAGATTCAACAAAGGAAAAATATTCAATGGAAGTAAAAATCTTTCCGTTGAATGTCGGGTTTTGTGGGCATGCTGATTTTTTTTTTTCTGTTTGGTTTTCCTGTACTGCGTTATTTGGTTTCACTTTGCTTCATTTAGTTGATGCAGGAGAGAATATAAATGTACGTTATAACTGAGGTTGGATAAGCGAGAATAATTCTGAATATTACCTGTTTCGATTTTCTGTAATACAATTGATAAATTTCCAATTGTTTCTATTAGAAGTAAAAATCTTTAAAACATATATTTTATTGACTAAAGGGAATATTGATTGTGTTATGCACCGACCTGTACGATACTCGATCCTTTTATTTGACTTAAAACCAAGAGAATCGAATAAAATGTTTAAGAATCCGTTTTAATGAATATCGTATTAAGCAAAAAATTCTCGATATCGGCAGTTTGAATTTCCTAAGTTACATTCAATTGTTTGCAATTGTTTCTTTTCTAATTTTTTTAAAAATTTCGTTTTCGTTGTATTAGTGAGAAAAAACGATTGTCCTGTCAAGCTATATTTTGCAGTAGGGCATTTCTTTGATTTTCCGTTTACTACGATTAGAAGGAACGAACTTCGTAAAAAATCTGCCAGAGAGTGGTGTCGGATTAAACAGGGTACATCTACATCCTACATAGAAAAACGGATTAAGGATAATACATACAAATACTGCAGTGCGTTCATGTAATTTAGTATTATTTCGGTCAGAACGCTTAAGACTGAGTGACCTGCTCATTATAATCTAAATCAGTGCTGTCCAACTTCTCTAAGACCGTGGGCCATTTTTTCCTTTGCCAATATTCCGCGGGCCAAAAAAAGAGAATAGTATAGGATAGGTGATTGAAATTCAGTTCATGTCACCTCAATTATTTTCTTTATACAAAAAATAATAAGTACGCAATAATAAACCTAAAAAACCTAAAAAAAACCTATTTTATTTATACGAAAAGTAATAATAAACCAATACAAATTTTCTAAACTTTATTAAATATTTATATAAAATAATTTAATAATATATTGATATATTTAAATATATCAATATTAATTATCAAAATTCCATATCGCTGAAAGGCCTTTCGATCTGTTTAAACTCGAGCCAGTGACTAGGCCAATCGGCCCTAAAAGTATTTCTTCACTCCTCTTCAAACCACCACTATTCTTTCAAACTAGTTAATTACAAGTCAGAAATGTTTCGTTTAATCCACGGTCCTCAAGTTGCCCATTATTAGCAGTCTAGAACGCATCCATAGGATGCATTACAAGAAACCAAGAATAAAACCAATTACTTGAAAAAGGCGTTTATTACCAGTGGATAATGCAGTGCTGTCCAACTCTCTCAGACCGCGGGCCAAAGAAAAAGAATAGGATAGGATAGGTAATTGAAAAGTCGGCTCATGCCACTTCAATAAAATTGTTTTATTTATACGAAAAATAATAAGTAATAATAAACCAATATATATTTTCTAAGCCTTATCAAATATTTAATAAATTTAATGGGAGCAATATGGCCGTAGTTGATGGGCAATAATTTCTTTTAGGTCCATATCTATATTTGTTGTTACGAGCCAAAGTATATGCTCAAGTGTAGAGTCTTTCATGCATTTTCTGTACCTTGTTTTTATATGTTTGATATCAGAAAATGCGCGTTCGCAGATATACGTACTTCCAAACGCAGAAATTATTTGAAGTCTAAAATTTTTCATTTTTGACATTTTTCTTTAGGCAAAAGGTTGACCAATTCTATTCCAGTTTCTCTATCAGATGCAGTAATTGGATCGGCCTGAAGGTCACATAATTCCATTTGATATTTAGGATCTACTGTGATAATATCAATATTTAATGGATTACTGAATAAATTTAAACTTTGCTTAAGGTCATGAAATTTAGAAAATCTTCTATTAAAATCTTCAATTAGGATATCTAATTTAGGAACCAATTTTTCAAAATTAACTGCTTTACTAAGTTGCTTCATTCCTTCATAGAACTCTTTACAACTTTCAAAATGAATCAAATTGTTTTCCTGTAAATTTGACTTCAACAATTGTAATTTGTTTCTAAACCCAGTAACATGATTATAAAGACAGCACACGTTTTGATCTTTTCCTTGTAAGGATTTATTCAAGATATTTAAATAATCTGTAATGTCTGTTAGGAAAGCAAGTGAACATAGAAAATTTTCATCAACAAAACTTGCTATTATATCTTCATCGATGCCCACTTCTGTGCGAAAAAGATGAATTTCTTTTCGAAATGCAAATAATCTATTCACGAATTTTCCGGCATTTAACCAGCGAATATTGCTATGTAAAGTCAGATCGCCATATTCATAATGCAGTTCGTCCAAAAAAGCTTCAAATTTTCTGTATTTAAGAGAACGATTTTCTCCACATATTAAATTGGTAATTTTGAAATCCTTTACCATTACGTCGTTTAGTCAGAGCAAAATGCCACGCAATGTCTCCTGGTGCACCAATACCTTGCAACTTTTGACAAACATGCCATATGCATGCGCAGTGAGAGCGACTCCTGCTGTCGTTAGATGCTCTTATTACTGCAGCTTCATAAAAACGTTTGTTTGATAACGCTGCACCTCTCCTAAATGGTTTCAGAAGTTTGCCGGTCGGCTTAAGAATATTTCGTAAACTTTATAGAATGAGTAAGTTGAAGATTGCATATCAAGTAAAGTAATATAAATTGAGAAAAAGTTATAAGGTGGATTACACATGTTTATTTAAAATATCAAGCAAAAATATCCGGTAAATCATTGGCAACAATTGGAAAATAAGTTTTCTCTGGTGAAGTATAGATGGCGCAAGGTTCGCTACATTTCAGTGAAAGATTTATGTCTTATCCTGGAAGCGTATTTTCGCGTGATGCGTGGTTTTTATGGTATAGCGCTCTGGCTTGTATCTAGAGAGTTGCGGGTTCCATTCCCGCCATGTCAGTAATATTTTTTCAGATGGATAATCGTTATTTCTTATAATTTCCTTATTTCTACCCAATTGTCATATCCTCCCAATTGTGTTCCATCCAAGTGTCCACCTAATTGTCTTATGCTCCAAATTGTCGTATCTTACCAGTTGTCGAATCCACCCAATTGTCGCACTTCCAATTGTTATCCACCCACTTCACTTCCCCCCAATCGTAACACTCCGGTGTAAAATTCATAGAATACAATATATTTTAAAGGATTCAAATGCAAAACCTTTTTATCTTAAGAAGGAAATGACGAGTTGTTTTGATTGCAGATGCAGTTAAGAGTTAATTATGTGATGGATGATGCATGAGAGTCAGCTTGAGAGTCCTCAATTGTTCTCTCATGATCGGTATCATCCCCTGCTTATACAGGACTAAACGCGCAAGTTCAGCCCCAGAGAGTTGAGTTTGAGGCCCGTTTGAGGCTCATCCGAGAACAATTGTGATTACGTGGTTTTTTAAGGAAAAACATCAGTAGTCGCTGCCTTCCAGCTTGTATTTTCCCTCTTACTGATATTCATATTGTTGAACGTCCTTTCGGTCTGTTTAAACTCGATCCAGTGAGCATGCCAATCGGTCCCAAAGGTTTTTCTTGACGCCTGTTCTAACAACCGCTGTTTTTTCCCACTTGTTAATTACAAATATGAAATATTTCTTTTAATGAATCTGTTATTCATAATATTTTGCCTAAGTCCAGAATGCATTCATAGGATGCTTTATAAAATATGAAGAATAAAAGCAATCACTTGAAAAAGTGATTTTAGGTGGATAATGGATCGAATCTAACATATTTTAAACGTGTTACACATAGAGTAACATCGGATGTATTGTAAGACGTTACAATAACAGCGACCGGGTACGGATCTGCAAAACATCTTAGGAGAGGGAGTGAGGGCAAGAAAATGCATCTGGTCATTTAGGCCTCCGATAAAATATTTATATTATCACGGATAGGAGAGAAGTGTGCAAACATTACTGCATTATTGATAGATGACCTAGGGAAGAAATGACTTTCGATAAAGAGAAAAAGCTAATCTGAAAATTCAATGATGATATTTTAAAGAGAAAAAATGCCCTTCAATAAAGTCACAAATTAAAAGAAACATTTATTTTATGAAAATGAAGCAATCTTTCTGCTGACGGAGCAAAGAAGGCGAAAAAAATTACTCAGCCGTTGCGTAAAAAAAATTGAACAAAATGTGTGAAATTTCAGTCGTGGATAACACGAAGTCTACAGAGTGAAATGTAAAGGATAAAGATGTTTGTTAATATAGTGAATAGACTTTCAATAATAGCGAATAATTATATTTAAGAGAAAATTAGGAAATGCAGATTTTAGATGGATTTCTAGTAACATATTTAATATTATCATTTGATTTTCTTGACTCTTCCATTAGTTGGAAGTGCTAAACTTTATCCCCTATTAATATGAATATCCATTATTTGTTTACAGGCATTTATGATTTTTATTTTGCAAATAATTTTAAATTCCTACTGATAAGATTATTGAGCAGGCATCGAGCATTTGGGAAATTTTCTATTGTTCTACGCCTAATGCTACCCATTTTATTTTGAAATAAAGAGTGATACATTATTCTGAAATAAAGAGTGATAAATTATTTTGAAATAAAGAGTGATATTTCGTACACTCTTTATTTGAAAATCACTGTTTTCTTCCTTTCGATTTGACGTCAATACATTCTAGTACACTGAGCTTGTGTCAGCCCCCTTCCTAAGTATTTCCCTTACTAATCTGGATTCGCAGATCCAGTCAGCCTCGATAGGGCGTCCATGTTTCGGTGGGAAGCGCCTTTCCTATAATGCACTGTTGCATTATATTGATTAATAACAAAGGCCAGTCTCTCCAATTTGCTGCTCAATTTTGCGTCAGCTATGAGGTACCTAAGCAGGTACCTATGGCCTGAAAGATTCTCGACATGTGATCCAGATCAAAAAATGCATAAAGGTGTCTATTTCAGTGGACGTTGTGTATATATTGGCTGTCTGAATTTCCTGCGTGACATCCCTTAATTTCAGTCTTTCTTATTTTAAAAAAAGAATGTTTAGGAAGGTTTCAATGAAAGATTCAATAAAGGAAAAAGATTCATTCGAAGTAAAAATCGTTCCATTGAATGTCGTGTTCAGTGAGTATGTTGATTTTTTTCTGTTTGGTTTTCGTGTACTGCGTTATTTGGTTTCACTTTGCGTCATTTAGTTGATGCTGGAAAGAATATAAAAGTACGTTATAACTAAAGTTGAATAAGCTGGAATAATTTTCAATATCGCCTGTTTCGATTTTCTGTAATAGATTTGATAAATTTCCAATTGCTTCTATTAGAAGTAAAGAATTTTTAAAATATTTATTTTATTGCCTGAAGGGAATATTGGTAGTCTTATGCATCGTCGCGTCCATTAATTGATTCTTTTCAGGGCTTAGCTATGGGGGGATGGGAGAGAGGCTCCTCCCCAAGGTAACTCGGGGTTGGCAAAACTCGAGGTGAGTTGTGAAAATTTGTAATCTTTTTCTGTAAAATTAAGGGAAGCTAGCAAAATCTAGACAACTTGGCAAAGGTAGTTGTCAAAATCGAGGTAACGTGGCAAATCTAGGGCAGTTCGGGAAATGGAGATGGCAAAATTTAGAGCAGTTGGTAAAATTCAAAGCCACTTAGTAAAATACAGGTGAGTTGACAAAATCGGGCGCACTTGGGAAAAGCTTGGGGATTTGAGAAAATTCGCAATGACTTGATAAAATCTTGGGGAGTTGGGATAATTTGGAGTAAGTTGTGAAATTTTTGGTGAGTTGGAAAAATTGGGAGTGACGTGAAATCCTGAACAGTTGACAATATTAAAGCGAGATGCAAGAATTTTAATCTATTTCCTGTAAAATTATGGCGGTTGGCAAAATCGAGGCAAATTCGCAATTCTTGAGGTTTATGCAAAATTCTCAGTGACTTTGCAAAAATCTGGTGAGATGTAAAAATTTGGATTTTTTTAAATTCCGGCGAGATGGTGAGAAAACAGTGGCAAAATCCAGGACAATTGTCAAAATTTGAATCCACACGATAAAATACGGATGAGTTGTGAAAGTTGAGATTGTTTTTGTGAAATTAAGGAGAGTTGAGAAAATCGAGAAAACTTGGCCAAATTTTCGGAAATTTGAAATATTTGAAGAGTTGGCAAATTCAGGAGAGATGTAGATGTATGCTTCTAATAGAAGAAATTTGAATTTTTTTGCAAAATTAAGGAGAGATTATAAAAACGAGTCAACTTGGCAAACTATGGGAGAGTTGGCAAAATAGGAAACCCCTTCGTAAAATGCAGGTGAGTTGTGAAAATTGGGATTGGTTTTGCGAAAATAACGATGGTTGGAAAAATCGAGAACTCTTGGCAAAATCTAGGGCAGTTCACAAAATTTCGAAGCCATTTGGAAAAATACAGGGAAATTGTGGAAATTTTGCCTCTCTTGTGCAATTAACCCATTTCTTCCCAGTGTTACGTACGCGCAACACTTCATGCTGCGTGTACGCAACACTGGGAAGAAATGGGTTAAGGAGAGTTGGTAGCCTTTTGGTAAAATACAGGGGAATTGTGAAAATTCGAAATGACTTGGAAAATTCAGGGAACATTTAAAAATTGCGTTTTTTTCTGTAAATATATACACACCGTCCACTGAAATAGACACCTTTATGCATTTTTTGACCTGGATCACATGTCGAGAAACTTTCAGGCCATAGGTACCTGCTTAGGTACCTCATAGCTGTCGCAAAATTGAGCAGCAAATTGGAGAGACTGGTCTTTGTCATTATTCAATATAATGCAACAGTGCATTATAGGAAAGGCGCTTCCCACCGAAACGTGGACGTCCTGTCGAGGCTGACTGGATCTGCGATTAGTAAGGGAAATACTTAGGAAGGGGGCTGACACAAGCTCAATGTACTAGAGTGTATTGACGTCAAATCGAAAGGAAGAAAACAGTGATTTTCAAATAAAGAGTGTACGAAATATCACTCTTTATTTCAAAATAATTTATCACTCTTTATTTCAGAATAATGTATCACTCTTTATTTCAAAATAAAATGGGTAGCATTAGGCGTAGAACAATAGAAAATTTCCCAAATGCTCGATGCCAGCTCAATAATCTTATCAGTAGGAATTTAAAATTATTTGCAAAATAAAAATCATAAATGCCTGTAAACAAATAATGGATATTCATATTAATAAGGGATAAAGTTTAGCATTTCCAACTAATGGAAGAGTCAAGAAAATCAAATGATAATATTAAATATGTTACTAGAAATCCATCTAAAATCTGCATTTCCTAATTTTCCGTTAAATAAATTAATTAAGTTAATTTAATTAAGTTAAATTAAAAATATTAAAATTAAGTAAAATTTAATTAAGTTAAATGAATTAAAAGTCTATTCACTTTATTAACAAACATCTTTATCCTTTACATTTCACTCTGTAAACTTCGTGTTATCCACGACTGAAATTTCACACATTTTTTTCAATTTTTTTTACGCAACGGTCGAGTAATTTTTTCGTCTTGTTTGCTCCGTCAGCAGAAAGATTGCTTCATTTTCATAAAATAAATGTTTCTTTTAATTTGTGACTTTATTGAAGGGCATTTTTTTCTCTTTAATATATCATCATTGAAATTTCAGATTAGCTTTTTCTCTTTATCGAAAGTCATTTCTTCCCTTGGTCATCTATCAATAATGCAGTAATGTTTGCACACTTCTCTACAGATTTTATCTCCTATCCGTGATAATATAAATATTTTATCGGAGGCCTAAGGGACCAGATGCATTTTCTTGCCCTCACTCCCTCACCTAAGATGTTTTGCAGATCCGTACCCGGTCGCTGTTATTGTAACGTCTTACAATACATCCGATGTTACTCTATGTGTAACACGTTTAAAATATGTTAGATTCGATCCATTATCCACCTAAAATCACTTTTTGAAGTGATTGCTTTTATTCTTCATATTTTATAAAGCATCCTATGAATGCATTCTGGACTTAGGCAAAATATTATGAATAACAGATTCATTAAAAGAAATATTTCATATTTGTAATTAACAAGTGGGAAAAAACAGCGGTTGTTAGAACAGGCGTCAAGAAAAACCTTTGGGACCGATTGGCATGCTCACTGGATCGAGTTTAAACAGACAGAAAGGACGTTCAGCAATATGAATATCAGTAAGAGGGAAAATACAAGCTGGAAGGCAGCGACTACTGATGTTTTTCCTTAAAAACCACGTAATCACAATTGTTCTCGGATGAGCCTCAAACGGGCCTCAAACTCAACTCTCTGGGGCTGAACTTGCGCCTTTAGCCCTGTATAAGCAGGGGATGATACCGTTCATGAGAGAACAATTGAGGACTCTCAAGCTGACTCTCATGCATCATCCATCACATAATTATCTCTTAACTGCATCTGCAATCAAAACAACTCGTCATTTCCTTCTTAAGATAAAGGTTTTGCATTTGAATCCTTTAAAATATATTGTATTCTATGAATTTTACACCGGAGTGTTACAATTGGGGGGGAAGTGAAGTGGGTGGATAACAATTGGAAGTGCGACAATTGGGTGGATTCCACAACTGGGAATATACGACAATTGGGAGGATAAGACAATTAGGTGGACACTTGGATGGAACACAATTGGGAGGATACGACAATTGAGTTCAAATAAGGAAATTATGAGAAATAACGATTATCCATCTGAAAAAATATTACTGACGTGGCGTGAATGGAACCCGCAACTCTCTAGATACAAGCCAGAGCGCTATACCATAAAAACCACGGATCACGCGAAAATACGCTTCCAGGATAAGACATAAATCTTTCACTGAAATGTGGCGAACCTTGCGCCATCTATACTTCACCAGAGACAACTTATTTTCCAATTGTTGCCAATGATTTACCGGATATTTTTACTTGATATTTTAAATAAACTCCTTATAAACTTTTAAACCACCTTATAACTTTTTGTCTTTTCTTCAACTTACTCATTCTATAAAGTTTACGAAATATTCTTAAGCCGATCGGCAAACTTCTGAAACCATTTAGGAGCGGTGCAGCGTTATCAAACAAACGTTTTTATGAAGCTGCAGTAATAAGAGCATCTAACGACAGCAGGAGTCGCTCTCACTGCGCATGCATATGGCATGTTTGTCAAAAGTTGCAATGTATTGGTGCACCAGGAGACATTGCGTGGCATTTTGCTCAAACTAAACGACGTAATGGTAAAGGATTTCAAAATTACGAATTTAATATGTGGAGAAAATCGTTCTCTTAAATACAGAAAATTTGAAGCTTTTTTGGACGAACTGCATTACGAATATGGCGATCTGACTTTACATAGCAATATTCGCTGGTTAAATCCCGGAAAATGCGTCAATAGATTATTTGCAGTTCGAAAAGAAATTCATCTTTTTCGCACAGAAGTGGCACCGATGAAGATATAATAGCAAGTTTTGTTGATGAAAATTTTCTATGTTCACTTGCTTTCCTAACAGACATTACAGATTATTTAAATATCTTGAATAAATCCTTACAAGGAAAAGATCAAAACGTGTGCTATCTTTATCATCATGTTACTGGGTTTAGAAACAAACTACAATTGTTGAAGTCAAATTTGCAGGAAAACAATTTAATTCATTTTGAAAGTTGTAAAGAGTTCTATGAAGAAATGAAGCAACTTAGTAAAGCAGTTAATTTTGAGAAATTGGTTCCTAAATTAGATATCCTAATTGAAGATTTTAATAGAAGATTTTCTAAATTTCATGACCTTAAGCAAAGTTTAAATTTATTCAGTAATCTATTAAATATTGATATTATCACCGTAAATCCTAAATATCAAATGGAATTATGAGACCTTCAGGCCGATCCAATTACTGCATCTAATAGAGAAACTGGAATAGAATTGGTCAAACTTTTGCCTAAAGAAAAATGTCAAAAATGAAAAATTTTGGACTTCAAATAATTTCTACGTTTGGAAGTACGTATATCAGCGAACGCGCATTATCTGATATCAAATATATAAAAACAAGGTACAGAAAATACATGAAAGATTCTACACTTGAGCATATACTTCGGCTCGTAACAACAAATATAGATGTGGACCTAAAAGAAATTATTACCCATCAACTACGGCCACATTGCTCCCATTAAATTTATTAAATATTTGATAAGGCTTAGAAAATTTATATTGGTTTATTATTACTTATTATTTTTCATATAAATAAAGCAATTTTATTGAAGTGGCATGAGCCGACTTTTCAATTACCTATCCTATCCTATTCTTTTTCTTTGGCCCGCCAAATATTGGCAAAAGCAGAAATGGCCCGCGGTCTGAGAGAGCTAGACAGCACTGCATTATCCACTGGTAATAACGCCTTTTTCTTACTTGTAATGATGGAATTTGAAAGAATAGTGGTGGTTAGAAGAGGATGAAGAAATATCTTTAGGGCCGATTGGCATAGTCACTGGATCGAGTCTAAACAGATCGAAAGGCTTTCAGCAATATGAAATTTTGATAATTAATATTGATATATTTAAATATATCAAAATATTATTAAATTATTTGATGTAAATATTTGATAAAGTTTAGAAAATTTGTATTAGTTTATTATTACTTATTATTTTTCGTATAAATAAAATATTGTTTTTTTAGATTTTTAGGTTTATTATTATGTACTTATTATTTTTCTTATAAAGAAAATAATTTTTTGAGGTTTTTGAGGTTTATTATTACATATAATTTTTTGTATAAAGAAAATAATTGAGGTGACATGAACTGAATTTCAATCACCTATCCTATACTATTCTCTTTTTTTGGCCCGCGGGATATTGGCAAAGGAAAAAATGGCCCGCGGTCTTAGAGAAGTTGAACAGCACTGATTTAAATTATAATGAGCAGGTCACTCAGTCTTAAGCGTTCTGACCGAAATAATACTAAATTATATGAACGCACTGCAGTATTTGTATGTATTATCCTTTTTCCGTTTTTCTATATAGGATGTGCCGTACCCTGTTTAATCCGACCCCACACTCTGGCAGATTTTTTACGAAGTTCGTTCATTCTAAAGGTAGTCAACGGAAAATCAAAGAAATGCCCTACTGCAAAATAAAGCTTGACGGGACAATCATTTTTTCTCACTAATACAACACTAATTAAAACGAAATTTTCAAAAAAATTAGAAAAGAAACAATTGCAAACAATTGAATGTAACATAGGAAATTCAAACAGCCGATATCGAGAGTTTTTCATTAAAACGGATTCTTAAATATTTTATTCGATTTTCTTGGTTTTAAGTCAAATAAAAGGATCGACTAACGGACACGTCGATGCATAACCCAACCAGTACTCCATTTAGTCAATAAAATAAATATTTTAAAGATTCTTTACTTCTAATAGAAACAATTGGAAATTTATCAATTGTATTACAGAAAATCGAAACAGGTAATATTCAGAATTATTCTCGCTTATCCAACCTCAGTTATAACGTACTTTTATATTCTTTCCTGCATCAACTAAATGAAGCAAATTGAAACCAAATAACGCAGTACAGGAAAACCAAACAGAAAAAAAAAAAAATCAGCATGCCCACAAAAACCCCGACATTCAATGGAACGATTTTTACTTCCAATCAATATTTTTCCTTCATTGAATCTTTCATTGAAACCTTCCTAAACATTCATTATTTTTTCAAAAGAAAAACAAAACAGAAATGAAGGGATGTCACGCAGGAAATTGAAACAGCCAATATATACACACTGTCCACTGAATTAGAAACCTTTATGCAGATGTACGTAAACGTCACTCGCGCAGCGTATATGCAAAATATGAGACCACGTGCGTCACCACATGATCTAGGCAGCTGTTTAAGACTGCTGCTCGTCAGTTCTGTGATGTTTCGTTTAAAAGAAATAGAAATTAAACAATGTCTTCCGAACCAGTTCTATGAGAGTAAACGATTGAATTCTATTAGAGTAAATGAAGCAAATTGAAACCAAATAACGCAGTTGGATTGGGTTGGGTTGTTTTACCTCTGAGCTGCACTTTTTTGCACACCATGGGCTAAATGGCCAGGTCACATGGACCCCGAAAGCTCACAGAAAGTTGGGGGAGGGGACCCACTGGAACAGCTGTTATGAGACAGATGGTAGCCTCCCGTCAAGGCCATCCAGCGTGTTCTTTAACGTGCACAGGATATGGCTCTCCCGCACACGGGCCACGGCTTAACGTCCCATCCGACGGACGGCGGCCTTTTCAAGCCCATCGGTGTCCCCTACTGACCGTGGGTAAGGCGGGGAATTTTGCGGAGATAAATCTCAACGCTGACCCAGCTGGGACTCGAACCTGGGAACTACAGATTACGAGCCTGGCGCGCTACCGACTGAGCCCCCCCCCCCAAATAACGCAGTAGACGGGAACCAAACAGAAATAAAAATCAGCAAACAAGCAGCTGCTTGAGGGGGTATTTATTTTATTTTATTTATTTATGCTCACTACACACAATATTTAATGGAAATATTTTTACTTGCAATGAATATTTTTCCTTCATTGAATCCTTCATCGAAACCTTCCTAAATATATTGTTTTTTTTCAACAATAAAGAATCGGAAATCAAGGGACGTCACGCAGGAAATTGAAACAGGTAATGTATATCCACCGTCCACTAAATGAAACCTTTATGCAGATATAGGTAAACGTCACTGGCGCAGTGTATATGCAAAACACGTGATGACGTGCATCACCACGTGATCTAGGCAGCTATTTAAGATTGATGCTCGTCAGTAGTGTGTTATTTCATTTCACAGGAATAGAAATATTTAACAGGAGTAGAAATTGAAAAATATCGTCCAAACCAGTTTTATCAGAGTAAACAATTGTAAACATGGGCTGTTCCGCATCTTCTAATGTTTTCGATCGATTTCTGAGTGTTCCATTCAGAAAATATGCTTTAAAAATATCAATTGCTTTGATATGTTGGATTAGAAAGAATAGTTTCAAAGCTTTATTAAAAGTCGAGTGAGAAAAATATTGGTGTTATATCGGATGTTTAAAATTCCCTGTGAATTTCTAATTGTTTCATTGCAAAGGAAAAGAATCATTTTATCGAATATCGTACGACTAAGAGTATTCACAGTTCTACAATCTTTGGTTTCCTCTGCAGCGATCTATTTTGATATCCATATTCAATTTTTTTGTCAGAAAATTGGCTGTGGACAATAAAATTCGTTTAGATCAAATTCAGTTCAAAGAAATTAAAAATTATCGTTCATGTAGTGAAATGCTTCTTGTACTGCTCAAACACAAAAGAAATGTAGAAATATTTATCGATAATTCAAGATTAATGGCTAACGGATAGGTTTAGATGCTTGAGTCCTATGTTATATAATAAAATAATAAATACCCCCTCAAGCAGCAGCTTGCCACAGAGGTCTGACAGGAGCCTGTCAGTTTATATGCCATAGTAGAAGGTCTGAGAGGATGGCAGGACCTCAGCAGAAAAACGACACACACATCCATACCTTACCCGGGGCTCGAACCCAGGTCCCTTGGATCAGTAGCCAAGCGCGCTAACCACTCGGCCATGGGACGGCTGCTCCCATTAAATTTATTAAATATTTGATAAGGTTCAGAAAATTTATATTGGTTTATTATTACTTATTACTTTTCGTATAAATAAAACAATTTTTTGAAGTGGCATGAACTGACTATTCCAATTACCTATCCCATCCTATTCTTTTTCTTTGGCCCGCGAAATATTGGCAAAAGCAGAAATGGCCCGCGGTCTGAGAGAGTTGGACAGCACTACATTATCCACTGGTAATAAACGACTATTTCAAGTGATTGGTTTTGTTCTTGACTTCTTGTAATGCATCCTATGGATGCGTTCTGGACATCGATGAATGAAGTAGTCTCAGGTTGTGGATTAAACGAAACATTTCTTACTTGTAATTAAAACGTTTGAAAAAAAAGTGGTGGTTAAAAGAGGAGTAAAGAAATACTCTTAGGGCCGATTGTTTTTGTCATTATGAATCTAAACAGATCGAAAGGCCTTTCAGCAATATGGAAATCAGCAAGAGGGAAAATACAAAAGGAAAGCAACAAGTATTGATGTTTTTCCTTAAAAACGACGTAATCACAATTTTTGAAGGCTGAACCTCAAACATAACCTCTGGAGTTGAACTTGCGCCTTTAGCCCTGTATGAGCAGAGGATGATAGCGATGATGAAAGAACAATTGAGACTCTCAGGCTATATATTCAGCATCATCCATCACATAATTATCTCCTCCCATCTTCAATGAAAACTACTCGTCATTTCCTTCTTAAGTAAAAATGTTTTGAATTTGAATCCTTTAAAATATATTCTCTTCTATGAATTTTACACGGCAGAGCGACAATTGGGTGGAAGTCAACTGGGTGGATAATAATTGGAAGTGCAACAATATTGGATACTACAACAAGAAGGATACGACAATTTGGGAGGATAAGACAATTGGGTGGATAATTCGATGAAACACAATTGGGAGGATATGAAAATTGGGTTGAAATAAACAAATTATGAGAGGTAACACTTATCCATCTGAAAAATTATTACAGACATGGCGGGAATCGAACCCACAACTCTGTAGATACATGCCAGAGCGCTCTACCATAAAATCCACGCTCGAAGAAAATTCGCTTTCAGGATAAAACTTTTAAATCTTTTATTGGAATGTGCCAGACTTTGCGCCACCTATAATACATGAAAGTAACTTATTTTCCAATTGTTGCTTATGATTTAGATCAGTGGTTCTCAACCTTTTATGCTTCACGTACCCCCTTGAAATGTGTATGTAACTGGCGTACCCCTTGTATAGATAGATAAAACTATAGTTGTAATATAACAATGGGAATAAAATAAAACTTATATATCAGTGGTTCTCAACTTTTTATGCTTCACGTACCTCCTGCAAATGTGTATGTAACTGGCGTATCCCTTGTATAGATAGATAAAACTATAGTTGTAGTATAACAATGGGAATAAAATAAAACATATATATCAGTGGTTCTCAACCTTTTATGCTTCACGTACCCCCTGGAAATGTGTATGTACCTGGCGTACCCCTTGTATAGATAGATAAAATTATAGTTACAGTGTAATAATGGTTATTTTTACTTTGTTACTAAATCTAGCGACATTTTAGTTCTCTCGGCGTACCCTAAATTTTTTTTCACGTACTCCACGTTGAGAACCCGTAATTTAGATTATAAATGAGGAGGTCACTCACTCTTAAGAGTTCTGACCAAAATAATTCTAAATTACATGAACGCACCACAGTATTTGTATCTATTATCCTTAATCCTTTTTTCTATATAAGATTTTCATTTACCCTCTTCATTCCGACCCCACACTCTGGCAGAATTTTTACGAAGTCTGTTCCTTCTAAACCTAGTAAACGGAAAATGAAAGAAATGCCCTACTTAAAACAAAGCTTCATAGGATAATTTGTTTTTCTCACTAATACAACACTAATTAAAACGAAATTTTCAAAAAAAATTTATAAAGGAAATAATTGGAAACAACTGAATGTATCATAGGAAACCTAAACAGCCAACATCGAGAATTTTTCTGGCTAATACGATTTTCATTAAAACGGAATCGTAAATATTTTGTCCGATTCTCTTGGTTTTAAGTCAAAAAATCTCAAATAGAAGGATCACGGGCGTAGGGACGGGCAACGGTTGAGGAGGAGAAATAAAAATTTTCCAACTCCAAAATAAAATATTGCCAACTGAGAAAAAAATGAAAAAAATATCTCTGTCGGGTTCTTACCTAGATATTCGCTCCGGGGGGGGGGGGGGGGGGGGGGGGGGGGGTACAATTTTTCCTACTCTCGTGCATTTTGATATGTATCTTCCAATTTTGCCGAATTGCCATAATTTCACAGGAATATCGACTGAATATTAGCAAGTCAGTGTGAATTTCCGAACTCTCCTTGATTTGGACAACTCTTCTTAATTTCACAAAACCAATCCAAATCGTTAAATCTCATAAATTCGCCAATAAAAAAATGAAATAAATACCCCCTCAAGCAGCTGCTTGCCACAGAGGTCTGACAGGAGCCTGCCAGTTTATATGCCATAGTAGAAGGTCTGTGAGGATGCCAGGCCTCAGCAGAAAAAAGACACAAACAGCCATGCTTTACCCGGAGCTCGAACCCAGGTCCCTTAGATCAGTAGCCAAGCGCGCTAACCACTAAAGTCACTTGAAATTTTTCAAACTCCCCAAGATTTTGCCAAGTTTTCACGATTTAGCCAACTCTCTTAAATTTCACGAAACTAACCGAAATTTTCACAACTCGCCTGTATTTTACCAAGTGGATTCGAATTTTGCGAACTACCCTAGATTTTGCAAACTCCGTAAGATTTTGAAAAGAGTTCTCGATTTTACCAACCATCTTTAATTTCATACAACCAATCCACTTTGCCAAGTGATTTCCAATTTTGCCAACTCCCCTAGATTTTTCCAAGTTGCCTCGATTTTGCCAACTCCCCTAGATTTTTCCAAGTTGCCTCGATTTTTAAACCGCTCCTTAATTTCACAAAAACAAGCTCAATTTTTATCTCTCTCCTAAAGTTCCAAGTCACTGCAATTTTTTCAAACTCTCGAAAACTTTGCCAAGTCGTCATGATTTTGTCAGCTCATCTTAATTTCTCAAACCCAAACCCAATTATTACAACTCGCCTTTATTTTACCAAGTGGATTCGAATTTTGCCAAGAGTATTCGAATTTTGCCAACTGCCCTAGATTTTGCCGTTTCCTCGACTTGTCAAACATTCCTTATTCACAAAACTAATCCTAATTTTCACAACTCACCTATATTTTACCAGGTGGATTCGAATTTTTCCAACTACCCTAGGCTTTACTAAGTTGCCTCGATTTTGCGAACTTATACTCCACCGGCTGTATGAAGTATTTACAACGTATCTCACGCTTCCTTCATGTCTCGCTAGGAACCATGTTTTAATGACGGATGGTACCGTGAAAGTGACCTAGTAATTCTATACATCATTTTTTTCATAATGGAATTTACACTCTTAACTCTGTATAATGCAACAATTTACGAGTAATATACATTATTTCTGAAATCTGTGAATCACAGTTTTCGCACATCTCTTTAATACCTGGGAGTTTAAAAAATATCGTTAAAAACGGGTGGAAATCGTGTTCGTAATATATTTGATTAAAACATAGTGATAAACATTATTTCGTTTTGGGAAAAAAAAATTATAATTATTTCTTCGAACTGAAAATCATCCACATTCTTACCTTTTACTGACAAACGACCTTGCAATCATCGGCTCACAGCGGAGATGAAATTTTATTTCCTGTTGTGACCAGTCGATACCGCTGTGAGCTGATGATTGCAAGGTCGTTTGTGAGTAAAAGGTAAGAATGTGGATGTTTTTCGGTTCGAATTGCTATCTGCCTAGCCGTAAGTGAAGTGTTTTCGTCTAAAGCGATTATTTTAGCTCGTTTACGAGGCGTGGTGTCCATGAAGTATTTAATAAAAAAAGTTTCCAATGAAAATTGTGAACTACTTACATAATCACGTCCTCAGTCTATGAAATATCAATTCCGACTAAAGTCGAAGTGTAAATAATAGCAGAGTAGCACGATAATTCGAGACTTGCAGCAGAAGGTTACGGACAAGTTTAGACTTGCAACAGTTTAGACTCTGCAGCGGAAGGGACTTAGCGTTCTTTCGCTTGTCCCAACTAATTCGCACAGTACTGTACATGCAAAGCCCTGAAAGTCGGTTTTTTTGCAGTGGTAATGCTAACTGTCCCTTCTTGTCTATTAGGTTCTTTGGTTTAAGTATGAAAAAGGGAGGGAAACACAAGCCACTTCGTTTTGGAGCTTTCCAAAATACGTAATAAAAAGTGTGTCCGAAAAATAGCTTACTCGAAAAAAAAGAGTGTTAACCGTCACCAATTCGATCAGTATGTATATTTTAGTATATGCATGTCCTTAAAAAATTCATCATACCAAAAATAAAAAAAGCTTTCGAAAACATCTTTCATGGGCCAAATATACTACATCACTGATTTTAACCCCTAAAAAGAGATTCCGAAACTGTGTTAATCGAAGTTTCCTACTCTGGTAAACGAATTCATCGATAGCATACATTTACACATGGCTTTGTAAAACATGGTAGCATGATAAATGCAATAATGTATAGCAGTTTTCTATATTACCTATTTTATTCATACACCTTGTTTTAAAAATATGTTTTTCGTTAACAAATAGACGCTTTGCAAGTTCGTATTTAAATGGGACAAAAAAAATGATAGGTGGTAAGCAATAAATGTTTTGAAAACTCTAGATATTTTGTTCAAAACCATTCCGACAGATGGCAGCACTATAAAGAGTTATTAATAATGATTGTTTTTTACTAATATATTTCTCTCAAGTAATTTCGTATACACCTAAAGACTAAAATAGGCGTATACACCTAAAGACTAAAATTAGACTTTATAATGTTTGGTTCTTTCTAGGGTTACTTATGGTAGTGACACTTGGACACTTTGTAAACAAGATAACAGGAAACTAGATGCTTTTGATTCCAGATGCTTACGCAGTATCTTGTGCATTAGGTGGGTCAACTTTGTAACTAATGATGAGGTTAGGCACAGGAGTCTGCAACTCTTTTAAGCAGCACATTGTGCAGAGAGAGACTTCGCTGGTATGGCCATGTTGCCCGTATGAATAATTATAGATTGACGAATAGGGTTATCAACAGTGTGCGTAAAGGCCTCAGAAAGAGGGGGAGACGTAAAATACGGTGGGCAGACAATGTAAAACCGGACCTTATTAGAATTGGTGTGCAGTGGTCAGGTGCAGTTGATGTAGCTCAGGACAGACTTGCTTGGAGAACTAAATTGCACCGTCTATTTGGACCTCCGGTAGCCCATGGCTGCTTGAGGATGATGATGATGATGCATTTCTATCTTTAAACACTGTTAGCATTTCTAAGTGCGATTAATTGTAGTATATAAATTTTTTTAGGAGACATATATATTATCTTTCCAACCGTTTAAGAAACGAGAAACTAGTAAAAATTTATTATTTGTGATCGAATTAATGAAGTTTTTCTCAGATTCTAAAATTGATCCAATACAAATGTGCTAAACGAGAGATCATTAAACGTTCTTATCTGCAGACCAAATTAGCGAGTTTTACATGATCTATTTCGTTTAAAGCCTTAATGTTGCTCATAATTAAGTGTATTTAACACCCTCATTGAAAGATTTACACGTTGCATTAAAATTCACTGGGAGGCCGAATAAAAACGATAATTGGAAATTTTCAAAAATAATATTTTATTCGAATATAAAGTAGAAAAACAGTGCTTTAAATAAGTGAATAAAACACATTGTTTTCGAAATAAAGAATGATCACATGTACTGTTATACTAAAATGAGAAATGTGTATGTGCTTTTTCCTCGGCAAATGCAAAAATATATTTGTCAAAACATTAATTTGAATTGTCTAGTTGGCCAGGCATTTCGTGTGTTGGATTGTGAATCTTTGTGGGCCATAACTGGCTCGCAGTTTTAACACCCAGGTCCTATATTATTCTTTATTTTCAAACGTTTGGATACACTACAGTACATCCTTTATGAATTAGTTAGAAATTATTACATCGTAAGTAGTGGATTAAACAGATAAAAACAAATTAGAATTTGATTTTGATGTTTAATTATCGCAGCGAAATTTTGAAGAACTTTTATTTAAAGAAAATATTTTATATAAAATATAACAGGTAGTAAGTTAATTGAAAAAAAAATATATTATTTTTGAAAATATTATCGAATAAGGGAGAAAAGATAAAAATTTATTCCCTGATAAATCGATGCCATCTTATGGAGTGATTTAAAACAAGAAATTTAACCTTCAAATATGTTCAATACGAAACGAAGTGAAATGGTAGAAATTAAGTTAATGCTTAATGTTCTTGAACAGTGGGATTTGAGGGTGCTAAACAATGGGTTTGAAGTTTTTCATAGAAAGTGTACAAAATAAATATTATATTGATTTGGAAAAAGCGTCGACGAGTGTTTGAATTAGAAGTAAGTTTTGATATCAATGAACCCTAAACTAAAGTCTTTCTGAAAGACAATTTTCTGTTAGTTCGGCCTCTCCTACCTCAACAGTTCATCCTACTGCGCATATTTCTCTTCGGATTAATGTCTCTATGAATACGGAACTTGTGACGGAATGATTAGGATACT
Organism: Ryuthela nishihirai; assembly: GCA_038380435.1. Taxonomy (NCBI): domain Eukaryota; kingdom Metazoa; phylum Arthropoda; class Arachnida; order Araneae; family Heptathelidae; genus Ryuthela; species Ryuthela nishihirai. The sequence goes on along the minus strand of JAWZYU010000006.1, from coordinate 55,350,192 downwards.
TCCAAGAGAAGGGTTACCTTCTCTTAGAAGTATTACTACCGTGATATTTCTTTCAGAAAACACACTTCTGATTTTAATCAAATTTCGCCTTTTCGTGCGCAGGAGAGTCTCAAATACTTATTGCATAGACCATATGTCCCACAAAATAATTGGAAATAACCACTATGCAGAACTCGCAGCGATGTCTCATGCTATTGATAAGACTGTTCAGCATCTCTGTGGGCAGTAATCTCCATTGCTCCTCCAAAGCATATCGAGGGACACGATGGGTCAGTCGGTCGTGCCAGAGACTCCTGATCTGCAGTTTCCGGTTTAGAGTCCCAGCTGAGCGATCGTTGAGATTTATCTCGGCAGAAGCTCTCCGCCCTCTCTTCAGTCAGGATGGGTGACCGATGGACTTGTAAAGGCCGCCGACCGTCGGATGTCCATGTGACCGTCGGATGTCCACGTCCATGTGATACCAATGGGAATCTAACTTCAAAGGTATCTAATTTCTAAAACACGCATTCAATGGAAAAATATCACAAAAAAATAAAAAAACAAACAGTAAGGTTTCGAATGCCTATCTACTTGTATGCATCACTGCAACTGTCAACTGTGCAGGTATCTGCTTCAGAGTCATGTCTGTGAGTTGCTTTGCAATTGCTGCATACTGATCTAAGTAGTGTAGGTGATATCCGAAGAGTCCTAATATGCTCTTCAGTTCCTTCTTTATTCGAGGAGATTTCATCTTTCTGATGATCTCTAGTTTTGCATGGTGGGGGCCTTGCCTGACCGAACCGACAATGTGACCGAAATATTTCGTCTCCCTCCTCCCCTAAGTACACTTTGCATGGTTGATTGTGAAATACTTGACGTTGATATTCCTACGATGTTAAGATGATCCTCCCAGCTGTTCGAAAAGAAAGCTATACCATCTAGATATGCACAGCATTAATCAACGTGAGGCGTAATTATGATATTTACAATTTTCTAGAACAATGACCCAGAGTTCTTCAACCGAAGGGAAGCACTTCCCACTGGCACAGCCCTCGGTGGGTCACAATTGCTTTGTAACGTTTAGTAAGGGGCTCTTTCTAAGCCAAAAATCCTTTCTCATTAAAATGAACTATATAATTCATTCAATATTCTTTTACAAAACACAAAGGACGGAGATAACTCAGAAGCTCTATTAAGCCATTCCAGGCTTCTCATACAACATCAAACACAACCTTTTCTATGACACTGCCTGTCCATTCGCCCTCAAAATATGCAAAAAAATTCAACTTTCACCGAGTTTAAGTATTGGACAGTAGATGGTAGCATATGTCTGGAAAACATTTCAATATGGGAAATACTGATACTGGATAACTTTCTACATATTCAGCTAATAATATTACAGGTATTCAACCAGTATAGAAATAAATCTGCGTGGCATTGCTTCTGTTACAGCTCAAACATAGCAAAAATAGATATATTCTATCCATTTGTCTAATTGCTAATCGATAGTTTCCGATGCTTGATTCCTACTTTTCATGACCTTAAATATTGATCGAATATTTTAAACCTAAATAGACTGCTCTACCAAAATGATACAGAATTTCCATGTGATGTCAATGGGAATCTAACGTCAAAGGTATCTAATTTCTAAAACACGCATTCAATGGAAAAATATCACAAAAAAAAAACTCATTCATTGATGTGAGAGGTCCAATGAATGTAGTAACCAACAGATCTGTGGATTCATTTATAACCTTAGGTGAAGAGAAATTGTTCGGGAATTACAACACGAGTCTACGACAACATCGATGATGTTTAGTTGTTGCATTTCTAGCTATAAAATAATTTAAAAAAACTTTTCAGAAAAATTTACGTACTGGAGAAATTTTGCCGTACAACGAAGCTGAGTGCTAAAATAAAATTTCTGTAAATGAAAAGTTATGTACATAATTTCCGTAAATCTGGGACGACTGTAATGAAAATAATTAATAGAAATTGTTATATCTACAACTCATGGTGCGTTAGTATAATCAGTAAGTGTAGATATAATAATCATCAGGACCGTTTTCAGTAGATTAGGGGTTCTCAACTTGGGCGTATGCATTTCCCAATTTGGGGTACGCGGTAAAGTTTTTTGGGGTACGCCGTGAGAGCTCAAAAGTTGCTAGATGTAAGTTGAGTAAAATCTAATATGTATATATATATGTGTGTTTTATTTTATTCCCATTGTTACACTATAACTACATTTTTTATTACAATTTTTACAATTATTTATATTACAATTTTAAATTTCTATACAAGGGGTACGCCAGTTACATACGCATTTCCAGGGAATAGGTGAAGCATAAATGGTTGAGAACCACGGGAGTAGAGATATTTTTCTTTCGATCTGTTTATTTTGGCCAACTTATTACACTATTCTTCTCAGTCGGTAGCGCGTCAGGCTCGTAATCTGCAGTTCCCAGGTGTGAGTCCCAGATGGGTCATCGTTCAGAATTTTCTCCGTAAAACTCCTAACCCTGCCCACGGTCAGTAGGCGACACCGATGGGCTTGAAAAGGTCGCCGTCCATCGGATGGGACATCAAGCCGTGCCCCCATGTGCGGGAGAACAATACCCTGTGTATGTTAAAGAACTCACTGGATGGCCTTGACGGGAGGATACCATCTGTCTCCCAACAGCTGTTCCAGTGGGTTCCCTCCTCCAACCTTCTCTAAGCCTTCGTGATCTCTCTATTTGTGGTTCTCGCCATTTAGCCAATGGTGTGCAAAAAAGTGTCGCTCAGAGGTAAAACAACACCATACAACTTTCAGTATAACCTTTACTCTGATGTCAGGAATTATGTACAAGCTTGTGTTAGATGACTAAAGAGGAGAAATTTTATTAAAAAAAAGGAAAGGAAACATTCTAAGATCACCCTTTACTAGATGAACCTTTCGGCGAATGGGATGGAATATTTCACTTTTTGCCAATCACACAGAGAAAAATAAAATACATATTATTAATGGTTGACTACTTTTCAAAGTGGCTCGAACCTTGCGCATTACCAGAGCAATCACCTGAGTCCATTGCTACTGGACAGAAAAATGCATACAGTTACATGTTATCTCAATAGAAAATCACTTTCAGAGCTCAATAACCTCTTTAAAATGATTTTTAATGTAAAATATACTCAAAGGTAAAATTAAAGACTTCATTCAAATCTATTTAAATCTAGATTTAATTTTTTTTTCATATTCAAAGCTTTATAAACGCTGCAATATTTAAGTGACTACAAAAAAAAGTCCCAAAAATTTCATTAAAAAAATACTCTACTAGAGTCAAGTATGATCCCAGGTCTCTTAACTTCTCTTACTTAAATATTGGACTGTTTTACTTCTGAGAGGCAGTTTTTGCACACAATGGGCTAAATGGCCAGGTTAGAAGGACCCCGAAGGCTCAGAGAATGTTGGGGGAGGGACCCACTGGAACAGCTATTGGGAGACAGATGGTAGCCTCCCGTCTAGGCCATCCAGTGTGTTCTTTAACGTGCACAGGGTACGACTCTTCCGCACAAGGTGCCATGGCCTAACGTCTCATCTGACGGACGACGGCCTTTCGAAGACCATCGACGTCCGCTAGTAAACGAGGAGAGGCAAGGAGTTTGACAGAGGTAAATGTCAACACTGGACAATGGCGGACTCGAACCTGGGACCTGCAAGTTACTAGCCTGAAGTGCTGCCATCTGTGCGACACCCATTCCTACCATTTCTGCATCATCTTTAGAACTAACGTTAAGAAAAATGGTCTAATGTTACAATTAAAATCCCGGCACTTACAATCAGCTAGATATATATATATAATACATAGGAATTATCCCTTCAGTATAAAAATTAACTATATAAATATTTCAAACGACCTGGATTACCCTAGGTCCACATTTTTATAGATCTTCAGCATCATAATTAGAATTAGCGTTATCCCTTGACACTCAGTCAGTCGGTTTTCCATGCATATTAGATATACATTACTTTCTATTCAATAGAAAAATTAACTATATAAAGTTATAAGTTTGGAAAAAAAGAATTTGATGAACAGGACAGCGCCATAAAATGAATTTTAACATAAGTGTAAAATTAAAATTTTTAATAGTTTTCCAAAGAGATTCAGTGGCTATAATATATTGCACTGGTTCTGGTTCATATTGAAGGAGGTAAATTCTAATTTCAAATCCCGGGTGCCTATTTCGATTTTTTTTTCTAAATTCTCAATTTTATATGCTTTAATATTATATGCTATGACAAATGTCCAAGAAACCATAAAGTGCATTTAGAATTAGATATATAAATTGCGAGTTGACCTATATCGTCGCGCTTTCCATCAATTTTAAATCATTTCTCCAACTCAAAACAATTTCGCAAGATAATAATTAAGTTACTTATTTAGAAAGACGTAAAGACTTGATTGGCTTTCTAAAATACACTTAAAGGTTTTCGTAGATAAAAATTTGTTTATTATATTTTAACGTTATCACCGAAATATGTTTTCATAGATTTTCGTGTCTTAAAAATCAATAAAAATTATGACAGGATTTTCTCATTAAAAATAAAAACTAGAATAAAGGAACACTGTCTTTAGCATTGAAGATGCGTTCCTGAAATCAAAACACTAAACAAGATCTCACGTACACTATATAGCAGCCTTTAACAACCTTTTTTCTACCCTGCAGGAAACCTTCAAATAATTTTCAGCTGTGAGGAAACTCCTGCATAAAAATTGTTATATCTACAGCTCACGGTAAGTTAGTGTGATCAGTAAGTTAGATATAATAATCGTCAATGTTCTTTTGAATATAAATATTTTTCTGTGGATCTGTTTATTTTGGCCAACTTATTGCACTCTTGTTTTGTGTATTTTTTTTTAATCACGACCTCTCGCGGAGCCTTAAGATTCCGGTTGAGAAAGGCTACTATGTAATATTCTGAATGAACTTTATTCAAACCTACATAATTTGTTAAATTTCAAATATAGAATTAAAATAAAAGACTGTTGGTTAGCGCACTTGGAACTGATCTAAGGGACCTGGGTTAGAGCCCCAGGTTAGGCATGGATGTATGTGTTGTTTTTCTACCGAGGTCCTGCCATCCTCTCATATCTACTTTGGCATATAAACTGATAGGCTCCTGTCAGACCTCTGTGGGAAGCAGCTGTTTGAGGGAGTATTTATTTATATTGTTGTAATTACACATATATATTTATTTAAAAATTCTGCAATTTATTATTTAAAGAGGTTATCTTTCGAAATTAAAATTTCAAATGCATCTCGTATTATCTTATATCTAAAGTTAATTTCTTTGTGCTATTCCCTTTTTCTTTAAGCAGTTCAGTGTAAAGTGATAAAGCATTTAATAATCCACGCTCTTTAAACAACAAGATTTTCCGAAATCGGTCATGTTGAAATTTTCAATTGCCTCTTCTATTATCTTCATAAAAATGTATTTGGGTGTGTTTAAGTAGTACGTGCATTTTGTGTTTTAAGTGGCATTAAAGAATATCTTACCAACCATTTTGACAATTTTAAATTTCAGAAAATTGACCAAATTTGATTAAAGGTGATCAGTAATTATCCCAAATGGTTGTCAGGAATCTTCTTAATCATGGTTGCCGAGATGTTGTCTGGACCCGGAGATGTTTTCCGTTGTCGTTGTATAATAAAAAATTAAAATAAATACCCCCTCAAGCAGCTGCTTGCCACAGAGGTCTGACAGGAACCTGTCAGTTTATATGCCACAGTAGAAGATCTGAGAGGATAGCCCGTTTTAATTCTGCTATATTAAAAGGTAAATCCAGGATTGATGAGAAATCAAATACAGAAGGAGAGATTTCTGGATGCTGTAATATAGAATCAGTAATCGCCCATTGAGTGGCAAACAAATTGGCTTGTTCCTGGGCTTGGACACAAATGGTGGAATTATGAATGAATAGTTTCGTGGATGTTGAAGATGGAGATCCTAAAAAATTTTGAAGTCGACGATAGTGTGAGAAGATGTTGGTAGATGAACGAATAATGTTGGATATACGATTCCAATATCTCTGTTTTTCACGTGAAATGGTAACTTTAAGTTTAGCTACACTGTGTTTATAATTCATCGAATCAGACTTGAGGAAAGATGATCGTGCGATGAAAAATTTACGATGTTTTTTTGCCAATGCTTTTTGGCATTTTGTATTCCACCATGGAGTCAAAGATATGTCTGCGAGTGATAATGGCACTTTCCGCAGCTAAAAGAATATACTTTTCAAAATCGTCATAACAAGTAATTTCAGATGGGTCGGTGTTCTCTAAGAATTGTTGAAAGTAACTATAATCAATTTGTTTCTTTAAAAGGAAGGAATCTACATGCTGTAACGAAGAAGTATTATGATGAAAAATCTGTATTATAATGGGATGGTGATCACTACCCCAAATTGATGGGATGATGCGCCAGGAACTATCTAAAATGATATTTTCGGAACAGAATGTTAAGTCGATACATGACGAGGTTAAGAAGCTTCGTCTGGTGGTTGTACCAGAATTCATTAAACAGATAGAAGAATTTTGAAGCCAAGAGGCAATGTGGAGTCCGGGGGTGGAGGAAAAAGAAGAACCCCATAGTGGATGATGAGCATTGAAATCTCCGCCAATCAGTGAAATCGGAGGTAGTGTAGTTTCCAGATAATTAAGGGTATTAAGACCATAAATGGCATCCGGGATATATACATTAACAATTATGAACGATTTGTGTTGGAAAAATTACTTCAATCGCCATGAATTGTCTTGTGCAACAAGATGGATTATCTGGAATGTTGAGGATACGACTGGAAAGAGAAGCTTTGACAGCAATCATAAGGCCACCACCACGTCCAGTAACACGATCTTTCCGATAAATAAGGGGTGGGGATGGCTCAGTCGGTAGCGCGCCAGGATTGTAATTTGTAGTTCCCAGGTTCGAGTCCCAGCTGGGCCAGCGTTGAGATTTATCTCCGCAAAATTCCCCGCCCTTCCCACGGTCAGTAGGGGACACCGATGGGCTTGGAAATGCCGCCGTCCGTCGGATGGGACGTTAAGCCGTGGACCCGTGTGCGGGAGAGCCATACCCTGTGCACGTTAAAGAACACGCTGGGTGGCCTTGACGGGAGGCTACCATCTGTCTCCCAACAGCTGTTCCAGTGGGTCCCCTCCCCCAACCTTCTCTGAGTCTTCGGGGTCCATGTGACCTGGCCATTTAGCCCATGGTATGCAAAAAAGTGCCGCTCAGAGGTAAAACAACCCAACCCAATCCGATAAATAATATAATTAGGGATAATAAAATGAGAATTAGAATCAAGCCAAGTTTCCTGTAACAAAATGATATCCGGGGAAAAGGAAGAAATTCGAAGCAACAGGAGAGAGGTGTTAGCACGAAGGCTTCTGGAATTCCATTGAAGAAAAAGAGGACACATAAAAAGAAAAAGGAGAAACGGAGGAGGGAACGAATTATTTCTTCCCCTTAGACTTTTGTTTACCTTTATGAGGAATGTAAGGACTGTCAAGAAAATCCATAGTAGAAAAGTTATTGATAGGATCATCAGGGTCCTGTGAAACATTGCTGTCCATAGTAGAAGTAGAAGGTTGTGCAAAATGTGATTGTGCAGATCGGAGTAAAGGAATAGTCATATTCATTGTCGCACTCTGTTCCGGGATATTCAACCTTGAGGACGTTTTCAGAGAACCAATCTTATCCATGGCAATTTGTGCAGAAGATATGTCTTGAGGATTGAGTGGTTTAGAAATAGGTGCAATCTCAATTTTGCTTTGAGTAGTTGAGTCAGTCTGTCTTGTTAATTCCGGCATGAAAGAGGAGAACATGAGTGATAAACGCTTCTCGAATTCAGACAGAGCCTTTTCTATTAACGATGTGATAAGATATGATATCCCATTGTACATTTCTTGAGTTGTAGTAACATCCGATGGAGGCATTAGATTTTTCCGGGTTGTAGATGCATATGTCTGTCTTGAGGGTAATATGGCCGCTCGAGCTGCAACATATGTAGTACGTCTGGCACATTTATAGTTGAGAATAGTGGTTTCAAATTGGCGCTTCGAACACTGAAGGGAGGTGGCTTCATGCGTATCGCCACATAAACAACAATATAGTTCAGAAGATGTACAAGAGGTAGCGTGATGTTCCTCGCCACATCGGGAACATCGAGGTTTGCTTCGACATGTTTTCTTTCCGTGTCCAAATCTGCAACAGTTATCGCACTGCCGTGGTCTATCTACGAAAAGGGTGGGGTGATGTATTTCCCACCATAGAATTATTTCGTGGGGCATTTGTAGATCAACAATTGTTATTAACACACTTGGTAAGGGAGACATTGTGTTGCCATCACGTTTGAAAAAACGACGAATCGAATAAATATGATGACCTTGAATTGATAGTTCCGTAACTAAGTCATCGATAGAGATTTCAGTATCAATGTTGAGAAGTAAAAATTTAGTTGTTAATGATTCTGTCAAGATTTCATGCTCAACTGGAGTATTTAATATCTGTGTGATATTTAGTAACTCAAGGGTGCATTCGACGGAAGTAGTTGTGATTATCAAGTCGTTCGTCTTAGTGCGTTTGACGATTAAAATATCTTCTGGGTTTGAAAGTTGAGTTGTCAGCTGCTGCTTCAAGAAATTAGGTTTAGCCGTGGATATGGGCTTCGTAATACCTTTTATCCTAATGGAAAGAGATGTGCATCCATTTGATTTAGCGTAAGATAACAGATCAGAGTTATTCATAAACGTTTTGGAATATAGAGACTGAAACTGTTACTGCATAGCAGAGTTGTCACTACGTAAACGTTTTGACCCTCCAGAGGGATCATCCATTTTGAAAATACAAAATTAAAGTACACCCAGAAATTGCTGCGCGTAGTGCAGAACTTCCACACCAAAGTCTGTCGAAAAGTCTACAGACACAGACGGGAAAAAATAAAAATAAAAACAGACCTGAAAAGATCCGAAATATATACCCACACCTAGGGTGAAGAAAAGAAAGGACGCTCCCTCACGTAGTACACTCACTACCGAAGAGTAGAAAAAAAAAGGATATCAGCACCAGCGAAGAATATCAACGACACCAGAACTCGTCACCTTCTTTTTCGTCTCACCATCCACGTCACACTATTGATGAGCAGTAGTCTTAAATAGCTGCCTAGATCACGTGGTGATGCACGTGATCACGTATTTTGCATATACGCTGCTCAAGTGACGTTACGTACATCTGCATAAAGGTTTCTAATTCAGTAGAAGGTGTGCATATATCGGTTGTTTCAATTTCCTGCGTGGCATCCGTTGATTTCCGTTTCTTTTTTGTTAAAAGAGAGAATGTTTAGGAAGGTTTCAATGAAATATTCAATGAAGGAAAAAGTTTCATTTTAATGAACAATCGTTCCAGTAGATGTCGGGTTTAGTGAACATGCTGATTTATATTTTCTGTTTGGTCTTTCGGTACTGCGCTATTTCGATTCACTTTTCTTCATTTAGTTGATGCAGGAAAGAATATAAAAATACGTTATAACTGAGATTGGATAAGCGAGAATAATTCTCAATATCGCCTGTTTCGATTTTCTGTAATACATTTGGTAAATTTCCAATTCTTTCTATTAGAAGTAAAAGATCTTTCAAATATTTATTTTATTGACTAAAGGGAATACTGGTAGTCTTATGCATCGTCGTGTCCGTTAGTCGATCCTCTTATTTCAGTTTGTTTGACTTGAAAACGAGAGAATCGAATAAACATTTAAGACTCCATTTTAATGAAAATCGTATTAGCCAGAGAAATTCTCGATATTGGCTGTTTGGATATCCTATGATACATTCAATTGTTTCAAATTGTTTCTTTTATAAACATTTTTGAAAATTTCGTTTTAATTAGGGTTGTATTAGTGAGAAAAACAGATTATCCTATGAAGCTTTGTTTTGCATTAGGGTATTTCTTTGATTTTCCGTTTATTACGTTTAGAAAGAAAAGACCTCGTAAAAATTCTGCCATAGTGTAATGTCGGATTAAAGAGGGTACATACAAATTCTATAAAGAAATAAGGATTAAAAAGAATAGATAGAAATACTGCAATGGGTTCATGTAATTTAGAATTATTTCGGTCAGAACGCTTAAGTGTAAGTGATCTCCTCATTTATAAACTAAATCATTGGCAACAATTGAAAAATAAGTTGTTTCTCGAGAAATAAAGATGGCGTAAGGTCCACCACATTTCAGTCTGAAAATTATAAGTCTTGTCCAGGAAGCGCATTTTCGTCTGATGCATGGCTTTAATGGTAGAGTGTTCTGGCATGTATCTAGTTAGTTGCGGGTTTGATTCCCTCCATGTTAGTAATAATTTTTCAGACGGATAATTGTTATTTTTCATAATTTCCTTATTTCAACCCAACTGTCATATCCTCCCAATTGTGTTCCATCCAATTGTCCACACAATTGTCTTATACTCCCAATTGTCGTATCCTCCCGTGTCATCTCCATCCAATTGTGGCACTTCAAGTTGTTATCCACACAATTGACCCAATTGTCCACTCAATTGTTGCGCTGCCATGTAAAATTCATAGAAGAGAATATATTTTAAAGGATTTAAATGCAAAACGTTTATCTTAAGAAGGAAATGAGATGTTTCGATTGAAGAGGGAGTTGGATGATAATTATGTGATGAATATGTAGCTTGAGAGTCCTTAATTGTTCTCTGATCATCGCTATCATCGTCCGCTTATCCAGAGCTAAAGGCGAAATTTCAACTCCAGGTTACGTTTGAGAACAGTTGTGATTACGTCGTTTTTAAGGAAAAACATCAATCTTGCTGCTTTCCTGCTTGTATCTTCCCTCTTGCTGGTATTCATATTTTCTGTACGGCCATTCGTTCTGTTTAGACTCTGTACAGTGACTATACCAATCGACCCCAAAGTTTTTCTTGACGCCTGTTCCAACCACCGCTACTTTTTCAAACTTGTTAATTGCCAATGAGTAATGTATCGTTTAATCCAAAAATCTAATTCTTCGTGTCAAAATTCCGGAACGCATCCAGAGGATGCATTATAAGAAATCAAAAATAACATCAATCACTTGAAAAAGACGTTAATTTACAGTGGATACTGGAATGGAACTAACATGTCCTATAGTGTCCAACATTGAGTAATATAGGATGTATTGTAAGACATCACAATAACACATCCTCCTCCGTTTTACAAGTCTTTAAAATTTGCTCAATATGTTAAATATTTTTAGACACTCTCTTACACTTTACTAGTATTATGAAAGGGTTGGCGTGTTGGACCCGTAAGCCTCGGATAAAATATTTATATTACCACGGATAGTAGATAAAATCTGTAGAAACGTGTGTAAACATTACTGCATTATTGACAGATAACCAACCTAATGGAAAAATGACTTTCGATAATGAGAAAAAGCTAATTTGAAAATTCAATGATGACATTTTAAGAGAAAAATATGAGAGCTCCTTCCCCTCAGTTCGTCGAATGCCTTATCCCCTTGTACGCACCATTCCAACGGTGCAGATGCCTGCTCAGAGTCATGTCTGTGAGTGTCTTTGCAATCGCTGCATACTGATCTAGGTAGTGTCGGTAATATCCGAAGAGTCCAAATATGCTCTCCAGTTCCATCTTCATTCAAGGAGTTTCATATTTCTGATGACCTATAGTTTTGCATGGTGGGGACAGTGCCTGTCCGAACCAACAATGTGACCAAAACATTTGGTCTCGCTCCTCCCCCAAGTACACTTTACTGGGTTAATTGTGAAATACTTGACATTGATATCTCTAAGATCCGCTCCAAGATGTTGAGATGATACTCTCAGCTGTTCGAAAAAGAAAGATATATCATCTAGATATGCACATCAATAATCAACATGGGGCGTAATTATGGTATTCACAATCTTCTGGAAAAATACCCCAGAGTTCTTCAGCCCGAAGCGAAGCACTTACCACTGGTACAGCCCTCGGTGGGCACGAATGCTGTGTAACCTTTACTACACGGGCTCTCGTTAAGCCAACACCCGTCTCTCATTCAAATGAATTACATATTCATTCAATATTCTTTTTGAAAACGCAAAGGATGGAGATAACTGAGAAATTCTATTAAGCCATTCCAGGCTTCACATACAACATCAAACACCGTCTTCTCTATAACACTGCCTGTCCATTCGCCCTCAAAGTAGGTAAAAGAAAATCAACTGTCTAGTTTAAGCATTTTACACTAGATGGCAATATCTGCCTGGAAATCATTTCAATATGGGAAATACTGACACTGGATAATTTCTTCATATTCAGCTAATAAGATTACAGTTATTCAACCAGTATCGAAATAAATGTGTGTGACATTGCTTCTGTTACAGCTCAAACATAGGGAAAATATATATATATATATCCTATCCATTAGCCTAATTGCTCTTGGATAGTTTCAGATGCTTGAATCCTACTTTTCTTGACTTTATATATTGAACGAATAGTTTCAACCCTAACTAAACTGCTTTATCAAAATATTACAGAATTTCCATGTTATATCATTGGGAATCTAACTTCGAGGCTCTATAATTTCTATAACACGCATTCAACGGAAAAATACCACTAAAGATAAAATTCATTCATACCTGTGAATGTAACAACCGGCAGATCTGTGGCTTCATTTATAACTCCAAATGAAGAGAAATTGATCGATAATTACCACACCGTCCACACCACCAGTTTACGACAACATCGTTGGCATTTGTAGGTGCAAATATAATTTTAAAAACTTTTCCGAAAATTTAGGAAAGTGGCAAAATTTTGCGATGCAAAGAAACAGAGTAGTGAAATAAAATATCCGCAAGTGAGAAATTCTGTACGAAATTTGGGTAAATCGGGGACTACTGTATTAAAAAAATCAGTAGGAGATTGTTAATTATTTTTCACTGCATCATGATTACAAATAGAATTAAGAAAGCAATCCGAAAGCTTGTAGCGAACCACATGATTATTTGCTATTAAAATATCTGTGAGTTCCTCATTGGAAACTGTTTATTAGAAGTATCACTTTGAAAGAGTTTCATGGTTCGTCAACTGAACGACAAATTGAGCTGGGAAGGATGTAGGATATCTTTGGTTGATCTTCTGTGATGCATTGTAGATGACATTATAAGACAGCTGTGTTGCATTCCAAAACCCGGTTTAAGTCCTTCGATTATTCCTTATGGATCCCTTCTTTGTATACAGAAAAATAGGAGACTTCGGAATTCTAATCGTCATTTCGATAAAGAAAATCTCTTCAATTGGTCGTTATAAGCGTGGTGCTTCATGGCACATGACGATTATTTAAACGACTCCTTTTGTTCTAGTGATGCAAAAAACCTTGTTTGTCATTTGAAGAAAATTTGTTGCAATCACTATGCACTGTTTATTTCCACAGTTTATGTATAATCAATTGAAAGTAACGTAAACATGGTATTATAATCATCTGATAAGCTTGCTACGTGGCAGGATTTAGATGAAAATGATTGTGTTTCAAAATTATAGCCAACTAATTTTTATTTCGATTTTCTCTTCGTAATCCTTCCTCGGTATAAAAATGAACACTCATGGCCTTGAAAAACCCAATGCCCATTTAGTGGGTTCTTTAGGAAAATGCATTCGATTTTATTTACGTCTCAAATACTTGTAACAGGATATAGAAATATTTTCTGATAAAGACTGAGAGCAGAAATCATACCACTAGAAATCTATTAGTTTTCATACTGAGGGATGACCAAGGTAAGAAAATTTTGAAACACGATTATTTGCATCAAAATCCTGCCACGTAGCAGGCTATCAGACGGTTAAGGTTTCTTTGCATCACTAGAACGAATGGAGACGTTTAAACAATCGCAACGTGCCATGAAGCACCACGCTTATGCCGATCAGTTGGAAAAATTTTCATTATCTAAATGATCATTAGAATTCCGAAGTCTCTTACCCTTCTGTATACAAGGAAGGAATTCCCAAGGAAGAATCGAAGGACTTAAACGGAGTTTACGAATGCAACAGATCTGTGTCTTACGATGTCATATACAAAGCATCACAGCAGATCAACCAAAGATTTCCAATATCATTTTCAGCTCAATTTATCATTCAATTGACGAACTATGAAAAACTTTCAATGTGATACTTCCAATAAACAATTTCTAATGAGGTTCTGAGAGATATATTCTTAGCGAATAATCATGTGGTTCCCTACAAGTTTTCGGATTGCTTTCTTACTAAAATTTATAATTACGGTGCAGTGAAAAAAATCAATAATCTCCTATTGACTTTTTAATACAGTAGCCCATATATACGGAACTTTGTATGGAATTTCAAACTTAGCGAAATTATATCCCAATACTCAAGTTCGTTCCGCGGCAAAATTTCCCGATTATCGAATTTTTTCGGAGAAGTTATTTCAAAATTGATTTATAGCTACATATGCAACAATTAAACGCCAACGATGCTGTCATAGACCGATGTGATAACTCCCGAACGATTTCTCTTCACCTGAGTTACAAGTGAAACAACGTTAAAGATCATGTGCTTCCTTTGTAATTAAGGAAACGTCCACTGCACTATGGAGAGAACGGAAACGCGATAATTCGGTGGAAGTCAACTGGGTGGACGGCAAATGGGACAGCGACAATTGATGGAAGTCAACTGGGATGGCGGCAATCGGGTAGAAGGCAATTAAGTGAAAACAATAATTAGGAGGATACGAGAAATTGGATGGACTACAACTGAGATACACACAATTGGGACAGTAGAACAACTGGGAGAGAGTAAGGAAATGATGAGGTGTAATTTGGATTATTACCATTTCTCCTAAAATTTCTACTGAGAGAAATCAAATTCAACAATCTCAGAAGTCTCTTGAACCACGCGCTTAGTAAAATGAATTTGCTTAGATTTCTACTACATAGTAGAAAACTACTTCTATTCTCTGCAATCCGACTTTGAATAGAGTGTTTTTTTTTTGCAAATTTATTTCTTCTGACAGATATAATTCTAAATTACGCGAACGCAACGCAGCATTTATATCAATTCTCAGTAATCCATTTTTCAAAGAATGATTTGCGTCTATCTTCTTTAATCCGACAACGCACTATGGCGGATGTTTTATGAAGACTGTTCTTTCTGCATTTAGTAAAATGAAAATCAAAGAAATGCACTACTACAACACAAAGTTTCATAGGCTAATCTGCATTCCCACAATACGACCCTCAATAAAACGAATTTTCTAAAAGAAACAAATAGAATATAATCAAATGCATTAGACAGAATCAAAATCTAATCCCCACGGAGATTCACCCGACAGAGACATTATTTTCTCAGTTGGCAAAATTTGATTTTCGAGTTAAAAAATTTTTGATTTCTCTCTCCCTCAGCCATAGTTTTTCCCTATGCCCCTGATCCTTTTATTTGAAATTGTTTGACTGAAAACCAAAAGAATCGAAAAACAAAAAAATTAAAAATCCATTTTAATGAAAATCGTATTAGTCAGAAAATTCTCGATATCGGCTGTTTGGTTTTCCTATGATACATTCAATTGTTTCTTTTACAATTTTTTTTTTGAAAATTTCGTTTTAATTAGAGTTATATTAGTGAGAAAAGCAGATTATCTTTTCAAAATCGTGAAGCGTTCCACATTTTTTTTAAGCCGTCCCGTGGCCGAGTGGTTAGCGCACTTGGCTACTGATATACGGGACCTGGGTTCGAGCCCCTGGTAAGGCATGGATGTTCGTGTTGTTTTCTGCTGAGGTCCTGCCATCCTCTCATATCTTCTACTGTGACATATAAACTGACAGGCTCCTGTCAGACCTCTGTGGCAAGCAGCTGCTTGAGGGGGTATTTATATTTATTTAAATCTGAGTGGTTAGCGTGCTCGGATAGTGATCTAAGGGACCTGGGTTCGAGCCCCGGGTAAGGCATAGATGTTCGTATTGTTTTCTGCTGAGGTCCTGCCATCCTCTCAGATCTTCTACTGTGACATATAAACTGACAGGCTCCTCTCAGACCTCTGTGGCAAGCAGCTGCTTGAGGGAGTATTTATTTATTTATTTATGTTAAGAAGGAACAGACTTCGTAAAAATTATGCCGTAGTATGATGTCGTATTAAAGAGGGTACATGCAAATCCTATATAAAAAAACGGATTAAGGAGAATAGATACAAATACTGCAGTTCGTTCATGTAATTTAGAATTATTTCCGTTAGAACGATTAAGAGTGAGTAACCTCGTTTATAATTTAAATTATGGGTTCTTAACGTGGGGTAAGAGGAAAATTTTTTGGGGTACGCCGAGAGAGTTAAAATGTCTCTAGATCTAGTAACAAAGAATAAATAACCACTGTTATACTATAAGTATATTTATATTTATCTATATAAGGGGTTCGCCAGTTACATAAACGTTTCCAAGGGGTGCGTGAAGCATAAAAGGTTGAGAACCACTGATCTAAATCATAAGCAACAATTGGAAAATAAGTTGTCTCTCATGAAGTATAGATGGCGCAATGTCCGCCACATTTCAATGAAAGAATTATAAGTTTTATCCTTGAAGCGTATTTTTTTCTGATGAATGGATTTTATGGTAGAGCACTCTAGCATGTATCTAGAGAGTTGCGGGTTCAATTCCCGCCATGTCTGTAATAATTTTTCAGATGGATAATCGTTACTTCTCATAATTTTCTTATTTCAACCGAATTTTCATATCCTCCCATTTGTGATCCATTGAATTGTCCACCCAATTGCCTCATCCTCCCGGTTGTCGTATCTAATATTGTAGCAATTCCAATTGTTATCCACCCAGATTACTTCCACCCAATTGTCGCGCTAGCGTGAAAGATTCATAGAATACGATATAGTTTAAAGGATTCAAATGCAAAACCTTTATCTGAAGAAGGAAATGAAGAGTTGTTTTGATTGAGATGGAGTTGGGAGATAATTATGTGATGGATGATGCTGGATATGTAGCTTGAGAGTCCTCAGTTGTTCTCTAATCATCGCTATCATCCTCCGCTTATAAGGGCTAAAGGCGAATGTTCAACTCCAGAGGTTACGTTTGAGGCTCCTTCGTGAACAATTCTTTATTACTCTTGTAACCACCACTCTTATTTCAAACTTGTTAATTACAAGTAATAAGTGCTTCATTTAACATGTATTTCATTAATCACCAACTGTAGGTGTCCGGAATACATTATATGACAAAAATAAAAGCAAACACTTGAAAAATGGCGATTATTACCGGTGGATAATGGATTGAATCGAACATATCCTATCGTGTTACACATTGAGTAACACCGGATGCATTGTAAGACGTCAAAATAATAGTGACCGCGACCGGATCTTACAAAACATCGAAGGAGAGGGAGTGGAGACAAGAAATGCCATTGAGTCGGAAAAATGCAAGGGGAAGGGGGAATGTAGAAGATTGGATTAATGTAGTATAACATATCCCCCTCCGTTTTACAGTTCTTTAAAATTTGCTAAATAAATTAAATATTTTTAGACACTCTGTTACCCTTATTATTATTCTGAAAAGGTGTGCGTGCTGGACTCTTAAGCCTCGGATAAAATATTTATATTACCACGGATAGTAGATAAAATCTGTAGAAACTTGTGCAAACATTACTGCATTATTGATAGATTACCAAAGGAAAAAAATGACTTTCAATAATGAGAAAAAGCTAATTTGAAAATTCAATGATGATATTTTAAATAGAAAGGAAATGAGAGCCCCCCCCCCCTCCTCAGTGCCTCGAAAGCCTTATCTGCTTGTACGCGCACCATTGCAACTGTGCAGGTGCCTGCTTCAGAGTGATGTCTGTGGCTGGCTTTGCAATCGCTGCACACTGTTCGTGGCAATGTCTGTAATATCAGAAGAGTCCTAATAAGCTCCCAGTTCCTTCTTCATTCGAGGAAGGAACTGGGAGCTTATTACCTCACCAAAAATACAAAACTAGAGGTTTCATCTTACTGATGACCTCTAGTTTTGTATGTTAGTGAGGTGCCTGCCCGAACCAATAATGTGACCAAAATATTTGTTCTCGCTCCTCCCCAAGTACACCTTGCTAGGTAGATTGTAAAATACTTGACATTGTTACCCTAAGATCCGCTGCAAGATGTTAAGATGATCCTCTTAGCTGTTCGAAAAAGAAAGTTATATCATATAGATATGCCCAGCAATAATCAACATGGGACGTAATTATGATATTCACAATTTTCTAGAAAAATTCCCCAGAGTTCTTCAGTCCGAAATCATTTCCCACCAGTATAGCTCTAGTGGGTCACGAGTAATGTTCAACCTTTACTACAGGGGCTCTCTGTAAGCCAACTCTCATCTTTTATTCAAATGAGTTATATATTTCATTCAAAATTATTTTACGAAACACAAAGGATGGACATAACTGAGAAGCTCTATTAATCCATCGAGGCTAATCATACAACATCAAACACCGCCTTTTCTATAACACTGCCTGTCTAGTCGCCCTTAAAATACGTAAAAATAAAATTCATATTTCGTCTAGTTTAAGCATTGGGCACTAGATGGCAGCATCTGCCTGAAAAACATTTCAATATGGGAAACAACTGGATAATTTTCTATATATTCAGCTAATAATATTGAAGTTTTTGAACCAGTATAGATCTAAGGGACCTTAGTTCGAGCCCCGGATAAGGCATGTATGTATGTGGCGTTATTCTGCTGAGGTCCTGCCATACTCTCAGATCTTCTACTACAACATATAAACTGACAGGCTCCTGTCAGACCTCTGTGGCAAGCAGCTATTTGAGGGGGTATATATTTATTTTTATTTTATAGAAATTAATGTGCGTGGCAATGCTTCTGTTACACTTGAAACATAGGAAAAACATATATATTCTATCCATTAGTTTAATTGCTAATGGATTTCCATGAGCTGTAAATAATGGATTTCTATTATTTCCACCACAATTTCACAAATTGAGTGCTTGACGAATCATGAAATACTTCCAATGTGACAATTCCAATAAACAATTTTCGATGAAGAATTCACAAATATTTTCATGATATCATCACGGGCTGCGCTACAAGCTTCCCCGATTACTTTCTTACTACAATTTATAATCAAGGTGCACTGAAAAAATTCAATAATCCCCTATTGACATTTTTAATATAGTAGTCCCGATTTATGGAACTTTGTATAAAATTTCGCACTTACGGATATTACATTCCCGTATTATTATTTTATACTCCGGATATTACATCCAAGTACTCGTTCCACGGCAAAATTACTCCATAATCGAAGTTTTTCGGGAAACATTTGAAATTGATTTACAGCTACATTTACAACAATTAATCTGCATTAACAACAGATCTGCTGGTTGTTACATTCTTTCTTGTGCAATAGAGATCATGTGCTTCCTTAGTAATTAAGGAAATGTCCCCTGCACTATGGAGAGGACAGGAGCGCGATTATTGGGTGGAAGTCAACAGGGTGGATGAGAACTGGGAAGACGGCAACTGGGTGGAAGTCAACTGGGTGGAAGTCAACTGGGTGAATACTATAACTGTGACGATACGACAAATGGGTGGACGACAGTTGGATGAACGAGATATTTCGTTATGATATGACAATTGGGTGAACGAGATATTTGGGATGATGCAACAATTGGATGGACGACAACTGGGGGACAGACAATTGGGACAGTACGAGAATTGGGAGAAGCAGAGAAATAATGAGGTGTAATTTGGATTACTGCCGCTTCTCCTAAAATTTCTGCTGATAGGAAACAAATTCAACAATCTCGGAAGTCTCTTGAGCCACGCGCTTATTAAAATAGATTTGCTTAGATGTCTACTACATTGTAGAAAACTTCTATTCTCTTTAATCCGACTCTCAAGAGAGCGATTTTTTTATCAATGTATGATTCTAAATTACACGAACGCAATGCAGTATTTGTATCGATTCTCTGTAATCCATTTTTCAATAAATGATTTGCATCTATCCCCTCTAATCCGACAGCCCACTAAGGCGGATATTTTATGAAGTCTGTTCTTTCTAAACGTAGTAAAAGGAAAATGTAAGAAATGCACTACTGCAAAACACAGTTTTGTAGGCTAATCTGCTTTCCCACAACAGGACCCTCAATAAAACAAAATTTTCTAAAAGAAACAATGAGAAAACCATCAAACGCACTAGAGAAAATCGAAACAACCGATATTGACAATTATTGTCGCTAATCGGACTTTCGATACAACGGATTCTTAAATTTGTATTTTATTCTGTCCGTTCTAAGGCAAACAATCTTAAGTAAAAGGAATGACTACAGGAAACGAAAATACATGATTACCAATATATTCTCACTAATCCGATACTCAATGAAACGGATATTTTAAAGATCCTTTACTTCTAATAGAAACAATCGGCAATTAATCAAATGTATTACAGGAAATCAAACCAACTCATATTGAGAATTATTTCCGCTAACCCGAATTTCGATACAACGGATTCTTATATTTCTATTTTATTTTGTCCATTCTAAGTCAAACTATCTCGAATAAAATGAAAGACTACTGCAAACGAAAATGCGTAAGACTACCAATATTCTCAATAATCTGACACTTAACAGAATGAATGTTTAAAAGATAGTTTTCTTACAAAGGAAACAATCGGAAATCAATCGAATGAATTACAGGAAGACAAGACAACCGATATTAAGAGATTATTCTGGTTAATCCGACTTTCGATACAACGGATTTTTACATTTCTGTTCCATTCTTTTTTACATTTCTGTTCCATTTCTGTTCGTTCCAAGTAAAACGATATACAATAAATATGACGTATCCTAGAAAAGCAAACTCTGTAAGAAAATTAATATTCTCATTAAGCCAGCGTTAAATAAAAGAATATTTTGAACGTTCATTTCTTCTAGATAGAGTCGGAAATCAAAAAACATAGAAAAGCAAACGATAACACCCAAAAATATTTTCATTTATTCTCGCTAATCAGGCTTTCCTCGAAACGATTTTTCACGCATCAATTTCATTATGTTTTTTCTAAACTTATGTTTCTCTAAATTTTATTTATAAAATATCTTGAATCAAAGGAAAGGAGTTGCAGGAACGTAATCAGAATAAGAATTTTTGTATTCTCACAAATTCAATTAAACAAAGGAACCTTCATAAACTAACCAATCGTATATCAAAGAATTGCCTTTGGGAAACTAAACCAACCTGCATTTACAAGTATTTTAGCTAATTCATAATTAATGACGCATTTGTCTCTATTCTCTATAATATGGCATTGATTAAAATATATTAATTTATTATTTAAAATCGAAGGAACCCAGGAAAGAAACTGCAAAGAACAATATTTATTCCATCTGGTCTTTTACTCATTAAAGCATTTATATCTACTCTCTCTAGTCTGATATTTCAATACATCGAATTTTTGGAAAACTCATTTGAATGAATCTCCTCTGATATTATATTTTACGCATTTCACTACATGAACGATAATTTTTACTTTCTTTGAAATGAATTTGATCTAAACGAATTTTATTGTCCACAGCCAATTTTCTGAAAAAAAAAAAACTAAATATGGATATCAAAAGATCGCTGCAGAGTAAACCAAAGAGAGTAGATCTGTGAATACTCTTAGTCGTACGATATTCGATAAAATGATTCTTTTCTTTTGCAATGAAACAATTAGAAATTCACAGGGAATTTTAAACATCCGACATAACACCAATATATTTCTTACTCGACTTTTAATAAAGCTTTGAAACTATTCTTTCTAATCCAACATATCAAAGCAATTGATATTTTTAAAGCATATTTTCTGAATGGAACACTCAGAAATCGAACGAAAACATTAGAAGATGCGGAACAGCCGATGTTTACAATTGTTTACTCTGATAAAACTGGTTTGGACGACATTTTTCAATTTCTATTCCTGTTAAATATTTCTATTCCTGTGAAATGATATAACACACTACTGACGAGCATCAATCTTAAATAGCTGCCTAGATCACGTGGTGATGCACGTGATCACGTATTTTGCATATACGCTGCGCCAGTGACGTTTACCTACATCTCATAAAAGTTTCATATAGTGGACGGTGGGTATGTATTATCTGTTTCAATTTCCTGGGTGACGTCCCTTGATTCCCGATTCCTTATTTTTCCAAAAAAAAATATATATATTTAGGAATGTTTAAATGAAGGATTCAATGAAGGAAAAATATTCATTGCAAGTAAAAATATTTCCATTAAATATCGTATGTAGTGAGCATAAATAAATATAATAAAATAAATACCCTCTCAAGCAGCTGCTTGTTTGCTGATTTTAATTTCTGTTTGGTTTCCGTCTACTGCGTTATTCGGTTTCAATTTGCTTCATTTACTCTGATAAAATTCAATCGTTTACTCTGATAGAACTGGTTTGGACGACATTGTTTAATTTCTATTTCTTTTAAACGAAACATCACAGAACTGACGAGCAACAGTCTTAAACAGCTGCCTAGATCATGTGGTGACGCACGTGGTCTCGTATTTTGCATATAAGCTGCGCAAGTGACGTTTACGTACATTTGCATAAAGGTTTCTAATTCAGTGGACAGTGTGTATACATTGGCTGTTTCAATTTCTTGCGTGACATCCCTTCATTTCCGTTTTGTTTTTCTTTTGAAAAATAATGAATGTTTAGGAAGGTTTCAATGAAAGATTCAATGAAGGAAAAATATTCATTGGAAGTAAAAATCGTTCCATTGAATGTCGGGGATTTGTGGGCATGCTGATTTTTTTTTCTGTTTGGTTTTCCTGTACTGCGTTATTTGGTTTCACTTTGCTTCATTTAGTTGATGCAGGAAAGAATATAAAAGTACGTTATAACTGAGGTTGGATAAGCGAGAATAATTCTGAATATTACCTGTTTCGATTTTCTGCAATACAATTTATAAATTTCCAATTGTTTCTATTAGAAGTAAAAACCTTTAAAACATTTATTTTATTGACTAAAGGGAATATTGATTGTGTTATGCATCGACCTGTCCGATACTCGATCCTTTTATTTGACTTAAAACCAAGAGAATCGAATAAAATATTTAAGAATCCGTTTTAATGAATATCGTATTATGCAGAAAAATTCTCGATATCGGCTGTTTGGATTTCCTATGTTACATTCAATTGTTTGCAATTGTTTCTTTTCTAATTTTTTTGAAAATTTCGTTTTAATTAGTGTTGTATTAGTGCGAAAAAACGATTGTCCCGTCAAGCTTTATTTTGCAGTAGGGCATTTCTTTGAATTTCCGTTTACTACATTTAGAAGGAACGCACTTCGTAAAAAATCTGCTATAGTGTGGTGTCGGATTAAACAGGGTACATGCACATCCTATATAGAAAAACGGATTAAGGATAATACATACAAATACTGCAATGCGTTCATGTAATTTAGTATTATTTCGGTCAGAACGCTTAAGACTGAGTGACCTGCTCATTATAATCTAAATCAGTGCTGTCCAACTTCTCTAAGACCGCGGGCCATTTTTTCCTTTGCCAATATTCCGCTGGCCTAAAAAAAAAGAAGGTGATTCAAATTAAGTTCATGTCACCTCAATTATTTTCTTTATACAAAAAATAATAAGTACGCAATAATAAACCTAAAAAACCTAAAAAAAACTATTTTATTTATACGAAAAATAATAAGTAATAATAAACCAATACAAATTTTCTAAACCTTGTCAAATATTTATATAAAATAATTTAATAATATATTGATATATTTAAATATATCAATATTAATTATCAAAATTCCATATTGCTGAAAGGCCTTTCGATCTGTTTAGACTCGATCCAGTGACTATGCCAATCGGCCCTAAAGGTATTTCTTCACTCCTCTTCTAACCACCACTATTCTTTCAAACTACTTAATTACAAGTTACAAATGTTTCGTTTAATCCACGACCTTCGAGTGACCATTCCAATTTTGGCAGTCTAGAACGCATCTATAGGATGCATTACAAGAATTCAAGAATAAAACCAATTACTTGAAAAAGGCGTTTATTACCAGTGGTAATGCAGTGCTGTCCAACTCTCTCAGACCGCGGGCCATTTCTACTTTTGCCAATATTTCGCGGGCCAAAGTAAAAGAATAGGATAGGTAAGTGAAAAGTCGGCTCATGTCACTTCAATAAAATTGTTTTATTTATACGAAAAATAATAAGTAATAATAAACCAATATAAATTTTCTAAGCCTTATCAAATATTTAATAAATTTAATTGGAGCAATGTGGCCGTAGTTGATGGGCAAAAATTTCTTTTAGGTCCACATCTATATTTGTTGTTACGAGCCGAAGTATATGCTCAAGTGTAGAGTCTTTCATGCATTTTCTGTACCTTGTTTTTATATATTTGTTATCAGAAAATGCGCGTTCGCTGATATACGTACTTCCAAACGTAGAAATTATTTGAAGTCTAAAATTTTTCATTTTTGACATTTTTCTTTAGGCAAAAGTTTGACCAATTCTATTCCAGTTTCTCTATTAGATGCAGTAATTGGATCGGCCTGAAGGTCTCATAATTCCATTTGATATTTAGGATCTACTGTGATAATATCAATATTTAATGGATTACTGAATAAATTTAAACTTTGCTTAAGGTCATGAAATTTAGAAAATATTCTATTAAAATCTTCAATTAGGATATCTAATTTAGGATCCAATTTCTCAAAATTAACTGCTTTACTAAGTTGCTTCATTTCTTCATAGAACTCTTTACAACTTTCAAAATGAATTAAATTGTTTTCCTGCAAATTTGATTTCAACAATTGTAGTTTGTTTCTAAACCCAGTAACATGATTATAAAGACAGCACACGTTTCGATCTTTCCTTGTAAGGATTTATTCAAGATATTTAAATAATCTGTAATGTCTGTTATGAAAGCAAGTGAACATAGAAAATTTTCATCAACAAAACTTGCTATTAAATCTTCACCGGTGCCCACTTCTGTGCGAAAAAGATTAATTTCTTTTCGAACTGCAAATAATCTATTGACGCATTTTCCGGCATTTAACCAGCGAATATTGCTATGTAAAGTCAGATCGCCATATTCAGCATGCAGTTCGTCCAAAAAAGCTTAAAATTTTCTGTATTAAGAGAACGATTTTCTCCACATATTAAATTGGTAATTTTGAAATCCTTTACCATTACGTCGTTTAGTCTGAGCAAAATGCCACGCAATGTCTCCTGGTGCACCAATACATTGCAACTTTCGACAATACATGCCATATGCATGCGCAATGAGAGCGACTCCTGCTGTCGTTAGATGCTTCTTATTACTGCAGCTTCATAAAAACGTTTGTTTCATAACGCTGCACCGCTCCTAAATTTGTTTCAGAAGTTTGCCGACCGGCTTAAGAATATTTCGTAAACTTTATAGAATGAGTAAGTTGAAGATTGCATAGCAAGTAAAGCAATATAAATTGACAAAAAGTTATAAGGTGGATTGCAGATGTTTATTTAAAATATCAAGTAAAAATATCCGCTAAATCATTGGCAACAATTGGAAAATAAGTTGTCTCTGGTGAAGTATAGATGGCGCAAGGTTCGCCACATTTCAGTGAAAGATTTATGTCTTATCCTAGAAGCATATTTTCGCCTGATGCGTGGTTTTTATGGTATAGCGCTCTGGCTTGTATCTAGAGAGTTGCGGGTTCCATTCTCTCCATGTCAGTAATATTTTTTCAGATGGATAATCGTTATTTCTCATAATTTCCTTATTTCAAATCAATTGTCCTCCCAATTGTGTTCTATCCACGTGTCCACCTAATTGTCTTATCCTCCCAATTGTCGTATCTTCCCAGTTGTCGAATCCACCCAATTGTCGCACTTCCAATTGTTATCCACCCACTTCACTTCCCCCCAATTGTAACACTCCGGTTCGGTGTAAAATTCATAGAATACAATATATTTTAAAGGATTCAAATGCAAAACCTTTATCGTAAGAAGGAAATGACGAGTTGTTTTGATTGCAGATGCAGTTAAGGGATAATTATGTGATGGATGATGCATGAGAGTCAGCTTGAGAGTCCTCAATTGTTCTCTCATCATCGGTATCATCCCCTGCTTATACAGGGCTAAAGGCGCTAAAGTCTAAACAGACCCGAAAGGCCGTTCAGCAATATGAATATCAGTAAGAGGGAAAATACAAGCTTGAAGGTAGCGACTACTGATGTTTTTCCTTAAAAACGACGTAATCACAATTGTTCTCGGATGAGCCTCAAACGGGCCTCAAACTCAACTCTCTGGGGCTGAACTTGCGCCTTTAGCCCTGTATAAGCAGGGGATGATACCGATCATGAGAGAACAATTGAGAACTCTCAAGCTGACTCTCATGCATCATCCATCATATAATTATCTCTTAACTGCATCTGCAATCAAAACAACTCGTCATTTCCTTCTTAAGATAAAGGTTTTGCATTTGAATCCTTTAAAATATATTCTATTCTATGAATTTTTCACCGGAGTGTTACAATTGGGGGGAAGTGAAGTGGGTGGATAACAATTGGAAGTGCGACAATTGGGTGGATTCGACAACTGGGAAGATACGACAATTGGGAGGATAAGACAATTAGGTGGACACTTGGATGGAACACAATTGGGAGGATATGACAATTGGGTTGAAATAAGGAAATTATGAGAAATACCAATTATTCACCTGAAAACTTATTACTCACATGGCGGGAACCGAACCCTCAACTCTCTAGATACACGCCAGAGCGCTCTACCATAAAAACCACGCATCAGACGAAACTACACTTCCATGATAAGACTTATAAATCTTTCATTGAAATGTGGCGGACCTTACGCCATCTATACTTCACCAGAGACAACTTATTTTCCAATTGTTGCCAATGATTTAGCGGATATTTTTACTTGATATTTTAAATAAACATCTGTAATCCACCTTATAACTTTTTATCAATTCATATTACTTTACTTGCTATGCAATCTTCAACTTACTCATTCTATAAAATTTACGAAATATTCTTAAGCCGATCGGCAAACTTCTGAAACCATTTAGGAGCGCTGCAGCGTTATCAAACAAACGTTTTTACGAAGCTGCAGTAATAAGAAGCATCTAACGACAGCAGGAGTCGCTCTCACTGCGCATGCATATGGCATGTATTGTCGAAAGTTGCAATGCATTGGTGCACCAGGAGACATTGCGTGGCCTTTTGCTCAGACTAAACGACGTAATGGTAAAGGATTTCAAAATTACCAATTTAATATGTGGAGAAAATCGTTCTCTTAAATACAGAAAATTTTAAGCTTTTTTGGACGAACTGCATTATGAATATGGCGATCTGACTTTACATAGCAATATTCGCTGGTTAAATGCCGGAAAATGCGTCAATAGATTATTTGCAGTTCGAAAAGAAATTCATCTTTTTCGCACAGAAGTGGGCATCGATGAAGATTTAATAGCATGTTTTGTTGATGAAAATTTTTTATGTTCACTTGCTTTCCTAACAGACATTACAGATTATTTAAATATCTTGAATAAATCCTTACAAGGAAAAGATCAAAACGTGTGCTGTCTTTATAATCATGTTACTGGGTTTAGAAACAAACTACAATTGTTGAAATCAAATTTGCAGGAAAACAATTTAATTCATTTTGAAAGTTGTAAAGAGTTCTATGACGAAATGAAGCAACTTAGTAAAGCAGTTAATTTTGAGAAATTGGTTCCTAAATTGGATATCCTAATTGAAGATTTTAATAGAAGATTTTCTAAATTTCATGACCTTAAGCAAAGTTTAAATTTATTCAGTAATCCATTAAATATTGATATTATCACCGTAGATCCTAAATATCAAATGGAATTATGAGACCTTCAGGCCGATCCAATTACTGCATCTAATAGAGAAACTGGAATAGAATTGGTCAAACTTTTGCCTAAAGAAAAATGTCAAAAATGAAAAATTTTAGACTTCAAATAATTTCTACGTTTGGAAGTACGTATATCTGCGAACGCGCATTTTCTGATAACAAATATATAAAAACAAGGTGCAGAAAATGCATGAAAGACTCTACACTTGAGCATATACTTCGGCTCGTAACAACAAATATAGATGTGGACCTAAAAGAAATTTTTGCCCATCAACTACGGCCACATTGCTCCAATTAAATTTATTAATATTTGATAAGGTTTAGAAAATTTATATTGGTTTATTATTACTTATTATTTTTCGTATAAATAAAACAATTTTATTGAAGTGACATGAGCCGACTTTTCAATTACCTATCCTATCCTATTCTTTTACTTTGGCCCGCGAAATATTGGCAAAAGTAGAAATGGCCCGCGGTCTGAGAGAGTTGGACAGCACTGCATTACCACTGGTAATAAACGCCTTTTTCAAGTAATTGGTTTTATTCTTGAATTCTTGTAATGCATCCTATAGATGCGTTCTAGACTGCCAAAATTGGAATGCTCACTCGAAGGTCGTGGATTAAACGAAACATTTGTAACTTGTAATTAAGTAGTTTGAAAGAATAGTGGAAGTTGGACGAGGAGTGAAGAAATACCTTTAGGGCCGATTGGCATAGTCACTGGATCGAGTCTAAACAGATCGAAAGGCTTTTCAGCAATATGGAATTTTGATAATTAATATTGATATATTTAAATATATCAATATATTATTAAATTATTTTATATAAATATTTGATAAGGTGTAGAAAATTTGTATTAGTTTATTATTACTTATTATTTTCCTATAAAAAAATATTTTTTTTTTAGATTTTTAGGTTTATTATTATGTACTTATTATTTTTCTTATAAAGAAAATAATTTTTTGAGGTTTTTGAGGTTTATTATTACACATTATTTTTTGTATAAAGATAATAATTGAGGTGACATAAACTGAATTTCAATCACCTATCCTATACTATTCTCTCTTTTTGGCCCGCGGAATATTGGCCCGCGGTCTTAGAGAAGCCGGAATATTAGCCGCGGTCTTAGAGAAGTTGGAAAGCACTGATTTAAATTATAATGAGCAGGTCACTCAGTCTTAAGCGTTCTGACCGAAATAATACTAAATTACATGAACGCACTGCAGTATTTGTATGTATTATCCTTAATCCGTTTTTCTATATAGGATATGCATGTACCCTATTTAATCCGATACCACACTATGGCAGATTTTTTACGAAGTGCGTTCCTTCTAAATGTAGTAAACGGAAAATCAAAGAAATGCCCTACTGCAAAATAAAGCTTGACGGGACAATCGTTTTTTCTCACTAATACAACACTAATTAAAACGAAATTTTCAAAAAAATTAGAAAAGAAACAATTGCAAACAATTGAATGTAACATAGGAAATTCAAACAGCCGATATCGAGAATTTTTCTGCATAATACGATATTCATTAAAACGGATTCTTAAATATTTTATTCGATTCTCTTGGTTTTAAGTCAAATAAAAGGATCGACTAACGGACACGTCGATGCATAACCCAACCAGTACTCCCTTTATAAAATAAATAACGATGCATAACCCAACCAGTACTCCCTTATAACAATAAAATAAATATTTTAAAGATTCTTTACTTCTAATAGAAACAATTGGAAATTTATCAATTGTATTAGAGAAAATCGAAACAGGTAATATTCAGAATTATTCTCGCTTATCCAACCTCAGTTATAACGTACTTTTATATTCTTTCCTGCATCAACTAAATGAAGCAAAGTGAAACCAAATAACGCAGTACAGGAAAACCAAACAGAAAAAAAAATCAGCATGCCCACAAATCCCCGACATTCAATGGAACGATTTTTACTTCCAATGAATATTTTTCCTTCATTGAATCTTTCATTGAAACCTTCCTAAACATACATTATTTTTTCAAAAGAAAAACAAAACGGAAATGAAGGGATGTCACGCAAGAAATTGAAACAGCCAATGTATACACACTGTCCACTGAATTAGAAACCTTTATGCAGATGTACGTAAACGTCACTCGCGCAGCGTATATGCAAAATATGAGATAACGTGCGTCACCACGTGATCTAGGCAGCTGTTTAAGACTGCTGCTCCTCAGTTCTGTGATGTTTCGTTTAAAAGAAATAGAAATTAAACAATGTCTTCCGAACCAGTTCTATGAGAGTAAACGATTGAATTCTATTAGAGTAAATGAAGCAAACTGAAACCAAATAACGCAGTTGGATTGGGTTGGTTTGTTTTACCTCTGAGCTGCACTTTTTTGCACACCATGGGCTAAATAGCCAGGTCACATGGACCCCGAAGGCTCAGAGAAGGTTGGGGGAGGGGACCCACTGGAACAGCTGTTGGGAGACAGATGGTAGCCTCCCGTCAAGGCCATCCAGCGTGTTCTTTAACGTGCACAGGGTATGGCTCTCCCGCACACGGGCCACGGCTTAACGTCCCATCCGACGGACGGCGGCCTTTTCAAGCCCATCGGTGTCCCCAACTGACCGTGGGCAAGGCGGGGAATTTTGCGGAGATAAATCTCTTCGCTGACCCAGCTGGGACTCGAAGCTGGGAACTACAGATTACGAGCCTGGCGCGCTACCGACTGAGCCCCCCCCCCCAAATAACGCAGTAGAAGGAAACCAAACAGAAATAAAAATCAGCAAACAAGCAGCTGCTTGAGGGGGTATTTATTTTATTTTATTTATTTATGCTCACTACACACAATATTTAATGGAAATATTTTTACTTGCAATGAATAGTTTTCCTTCATTGAATCCTTCATCGAAACCTTCCTAAATATATTGTTTTTTTTCAACAATAAAGAATCGGAAATCAAGGGACGTCACGCAGGAAATTGAGACAGATAATACATACCCACCGTCCACTAAATGAAACTTTTATGAGATGTAGGTAAACGTCACTGGCGCAGCGTATATGCAAAATACGTGATCACGTGCATCACCACGTGATCTAGGCAGCTATTTAAGATTGCTGCTCGTCAGTAGTGTGTTATTTCATTTAACAGGAATAGAAATTGAAAAATGTCCAAACCAGTTTTATCAGAGTAAACAATTGTAAACATCGGCTATTCCGCATCTTCTAATATTTTCGTTCGATTTCTGAGTGTTCCATTCAGAAAATATGCTTTAAAAATACCAATTGCTTTGATATGTTGGATTAGAAAGAATAGTTTCAAAGCTTTATTAAAAGTCGAGTGAGATGGTGTTATGTCGGATGTTTAAAATTCCCTGTGAATTTCTAATTGTTTCATTGCAAAGGAAAAGAATCATTTTATCGAATATCGTACGACTAAGAGTATTCACAGTTCTACTCTCTTTGGTTTCCTCTGCAGCGATCTATTTTGATATCCATATTCAATTTTTTTGTCAGAAAATTGGCTGTGGACAATAAAATTCGTTTAGATCAAATTCAGTTCAAAGAAAGTAAAAATTATCGTTCATGTAGTGAAATGCTTCTTCTACTGCTCAAACACAAAAGAAATGTAGAAATATTTATCGATAATTCAAGATTGATGGCTAACGGATAGGTTTAGATGCTTGAGTCCTATGTTTTATAATAAAATAATAAATACCCCCTCAAGCAGCTGCTTGTCACAGAGGTCTAACAGGAGCCTGTCAGTTTATATGCCAATAGTAGAAGGTCTGAGAGGATGGCAGGACCTCAGCAGAAAAACGACACACACATCCATACCTTACCCGGGGCTCGAACCCAGGTCCCTTGGATCAGTAGCCAAGCGCGCTAACCACTCGGCCATGGGACGGCTGCTCCCATTAAATTTATTAAATATTTGATAAGGTTCAGAAAATTTATATTGGTTTATTATTACTTATTACTTTTCGTATAAATAAAACAATTTTTTTGAAGTGGCATGAACTGACTATTCCAATTACCTATCCCATCCTATTCTTTTTCTTTGGCCCGCGAAATATTGGCAAAAGCAGAAATGGCCCGCGGTCTGAGAGAGTTGGACAGCACTACATTATCCACTGGTAATAAACGTCTTTTTCAAGTGATTGGTTTTATTCTTGACTTCTTGGAATGCATCCTATGGATGCCTTGTGGACCTCCATGAAAGAAGTAAAATCGGGTTGTGAATTAAACGAAACATTTCTTACTTGTAATTAAAAAGTTTGAAAGAAAAGTGGTGGTTAAAGTGGAGTAAAGAAATACTCTTAGGGCCGATTGTTTTGGTCATTACGAATCTGAACAGATCGAAAGGCCTTTCAGCAATATGGAAATCAGCAAGAGGGAAAATAAAAAAGGAAAGCAGCAAGCATTGATGTTTTTCCTTAAAAACGACGTAATCACAATTGTTCACGGATGAGCCTCAAACGTAATCTCTGGAGTTGAACTTTCGCCTTTAGCCCTGTATGAGCAGAGGATGATAGCGATGATGAAAGAACAATTGAGACTCTCAAGATAAATATTCAGCATCATCCATCACATAATTATCTCCTTCCATCTTCAATGAAAACCTAGTCGTCATTTCCTTCTTAAGAAAAAATGTTTTGAATTTGAATCCTTAAAATATATTCTCTTCTATGAATTTTACACGGCAGAGCGACAATTGGGTGGAAGTCAACTGGGTGGATAAAATTGGAAGTGCGACAATATTGGATACTACAACAAGAAGGATACGACAATTGGGAGGATAAGGCAATTGGGTGGACAATTCGATGAAACACAATTGGGAGGATATGAAAATTAGGTTGAAATAAACAAATTATGAGAAGTAACACTTATCCATCTGAAACATTATTACAGACATGGCGGGAATCGAACCCACAACTCTGTAGATACATGCCAGAGCGCTCTACCATAAAATCCACGCATCGAAGAAAATTCGCTTTCAGGATAAAACTTTTAAATCTTTCATTGGAATGTGGCGGACTTTGCGCCACCTATAATACATGAAAGTAACTTATTTTCCAATTGTTGCTTATGATTTAAATCAGTGGTTCTCAAACTTTTATGCTTCACGTACCCCCTGGAAATGTGTATGTAACTGGCGTACCCCTTGTATAGATAGATAAAATTATAGTTATAATATAACAATGGGAATAAAATAAAACATATATATCAGTGGTTCTCAACCTTTTATGCTTCACGTACCCCCTGGAAATGTGTATGTAACTGGCGTACCCCTTGTATAGATAGATAAAATTATAGTTATAATATAACAATGGGAATAAAATACAACATATATATCAGTGGTTCTCAACCTTTTATGCTTCACTTACCCCCTGGAAATGTGTACGTACCTGGCGTACCCCTTGTATAGATAGATAAAATTATAGTTACAGTGTAATAATGGTTATTTTTACTTTGTTACTAAATCTAGCGACATTTTAGTTCTCTCGGCGTACCCTAAATTTTTTTTCCCGTACTCCACGTTGAGAACCCGTAATTTAGATTATAAATGAGGAGGTCACTCATTTTCAAGCGTTCTGACCAAAATAATTCTAAATTACATGAACGCACCACAGTATTTGTATCTATTATCCTTAATCCTTTTTTCTATATAAGATTTTCATTTACCCTCTTCATTCCGACCCCACACTCTGGCAGAATTTTTACGAAGTCTGTTCCTTCTAAACCTAGTAAACGGAAAATGAAATAAATGCCCTACTTAAAACAAAGCTTCATACGATAATTTGTTTTTCTCACTAATACAACACTAATTAAAACGAAATTTTCAAAAAAAAATTATAAAGGAAATAATTGGAAACAATTGAATGTATCATAGGAAACCTAAACAGCCAATATCGAGAATTTTTCTGGCTAATACGATTTTCATTAAAACGGAATCGTAAATATTTTGTCCGATTCTCTTGGTTTTAAGTCAAAAAATCTCAAATAGAAGGATCAGGGGCGTAGGGACGGGCAACGGTTGAGGAGGATAAATAAAAATTTCCCAACTCCGAAATAAAATATTGCCAACTGAGAAAAAAATTAAAAAAATGTCTCTGCCGGGTTCTTACCTAGATTTTCGCTCCGGAGGGGGGGGGGCAATTTTTTCTACTCTCCTGCATTTTGATATGTATCTTCCAATTTTGCCGACTTGCCATAATTTCACAGGAATATCGACTGAATATTAGCAAGTCAGTGTGAATTTCCGAACTCTCCTTGATTTGGCCAACTCTTCTTAATTTCACAAAACCAATCCCAATCGTTAAATCTCATAAATTCGCCAATAAAAAAATGAAATAAATACCCCCTCAAGCAGCTGCTTGCCACAGAGGTCTGACAGAAGCCTGCCAGTTTATGTGCCATAGTAGAAGGTCTGTGAGGATGCCAGGCCTCAGCAGAAAAAAGACACAAACAGCCATGCCTTACCCGGAGCTCGAACCCAGGTCCCTTAGATCAGTAGCCAAGCGAGCTAACCACTAAAGTCACTTGAAATTTTTCAAACTCCCCTAGATTTTGCCAAGTTTTCACGATTTAGCCAACTCTCTTAAATTTCACGAAACTAATCGAAATTTTCACAACTCGCCTATATTTTACCAACTGGATTCGAATTTTGCGAACTACCCTAGATTTTGCAAACTCCGTAAGATTTTGAAAAGAGTTCTCGATTTTACCAACCATCTTTAATTTCATACAACCAATCCACTTTGTCAAGTGATTTCCAATTTTGCCAACTCCCCTAGATTTTTCCAAGTTGCCTCGATTTTGCCACGGCTCCTTAATTTCACAAAAACAAGCTCAATTTTTATCTCTCTCCTAAAGTTCCAAGTCACTGCAAATTTTTCAAACTCCCGAAAACTTTGCCAAGTCGTCATGATTTTGTCAGCTCAGCTTAATTTCTCAAACCCAAACCCAATTATTACAACTCGCCTTTACTTTTGCCAAGAGTATTCGAATTTTGCCAAATGCCCTAGATTTTGCTGTTTCCTCGACTTGTCAAACATTCCTTATTCACAAAACTAATCCTAATTTTCACAACTCGCCTATATTTTACCAGGTGGATTCGAATTTTTCCAACTATCCTAGGCTTTACTAAGTTGCCTCGATTTTGCGAACTTATACTCCACCGGCTGTATGAAGTATTTTCCCCGGCTGTATGAAGTATGACTGGCGTACCCACTGTATAGATATATAAAACTATATATATATAATTTTGCGAACTTATACTCCACCAGCTGTATAAAGTATTTACAATGTATCTCACGCTTCTTCATGTCTCGCTAGGAACCATGTTTTAATGACGGATGGTACAGTGAAAGTGACCTAGTAATTCTATACATCATTTTTTACATAATGGAATTTACACTCTTAACTCTGTATAATGCAACAATTTACTAGTAATATACAATATTTCTGAAATCTGTGAATCACAGTTTTCGCACATCTGTTTAATAAGATGGGAGTTTTAAAAATATCGTTAAAAACGGGTGGAAATCGTGTTCGTAATATATTTGATTAAAACATAGTGATAAACATTATTTCGTTTTGGGAAAAAAATTATAATTATTTCTTCGAACTGAAAATCATCCACATTCTTACCTTTTACTGACAAACGACCTTGCAATCATCGGCTCACAGCGGAGATGAAATTTTATTTCCTGTTGTCGATACCGCTGTGAGCCGATGATTGCAAGGTCGTTTGTGAGTAAAAGGTAAGAATGTGGATGTTTTTCGGTTCGAATTGCTATCTGCCTAGCAGTAAGTGAAGTGTTTTCGTCTAAAGCGATTATTTTAGCTCGTTTACGAGGACTTCCATGAAGTATTTAATAAAAAAAGTTTCCAATGAAAATTGTGAGCTACTTACATAATCACGTCCTCAGTCTATGAAATATCAATTCCGACTAAAGTTGAAGTGTAAATAATAGCAGAGTAACACGATAATTCTAGACTTGCAGCAGAAGGTTACGGACAAGTTTAGACTTGCAACAGTTTAGACTGTGCAGCGGAAGGGACTTAGCGTTCGTTCGCTTGTCCCAACTAATTCTCACAGTACTGTACATGCAAAGCCCTGAAAGTCGGTTTTTTTGCAGTGCTAATGCTAACTGTCCCTTCTTGTCTCTTAGGTTCTTTGGTTTAAATATGAAAAAGGGAGCGAAACACACGCCACTTCGTTTTGGAGCTTTCCAAAATATGTGATAAAAAGTGTGTCCAAAAAATAGCTTACTCGAAAAAAAAGAGTGTTAACCGTCACCAATTCGATCAGTATGTATATTTTAGTATATGCATGTCCTTAAAAAAATTCATCATACCAAAAATAAAAACGTTTTCGAAAACATCTTCCAGGGGCCAAATTATACTACATCACTAATTTTAACCCGTAAAACAGCGATTCCGAAACTGTGTTAATCGAAGTTTCCTACACGGGTAAACGAATTCATCGATAGCATACATTTACACATGGCTTTGTAAAACATGGTAGCATGATAAATGCAAAAATGTATAGCAGTTTTCTATATTACCTATTTTATTCATACACCTTGTTTTAAAAATATGTTTTTCGTTAACAAATAGACGCTTTGCAAGTTCATATTTAAATGGGACAAAAAAAAGATAGGTGGTAAGCAATAAATGTTTTGAAAACTCTAGATATTTTGTTCAAAACCATTCCGACAGATGGCAGCACTATAAAGAGTTTTTAATAATGATTGTTTTTTACTAATATATTTCTCAGCCGTCCCATGGCCGAGTCAGTAGCCGTGGTTCTGAAATCTGTGAATCACATTTTTCGCACATCTGTTTAATACCATGGGAGTTTTAAAAATATCGTTAAAAACGGGTGGAAATCGTGTTCGTATTATATTTGATTAAAACATAGTGATAAACCACTCGCCCTTGGCTACTGATCTCGTGGCCTTAGATCAGTAGCCAAAGGCGAGTGGTTAGCGCCCTTGGCTACTGATCTAAGGGACCTGGGTTCGAGCCCCGGGTAAGGCATGGATGTTCGTGTCGTTTTTCTGCTGAGGTTCTGCCATCCTCTCAGACCTTCTACTATGGCATATAAACTGACAGGCTCCTGTCAGACCTCTGTGGCAAGCAGCTGCTTGAGGGGGGTATTATTTATTATATACACCTAAAGACCAAAATAGGCGTATACACCTAAAGACTAAAATTAGACTTTATAATGTTTGGTTCTTTCTAGGGTTACTTATGGTATTGACACTTGGACACTTTGTAACAAACGTTCTGGAACAACACGTTGTGTTCATTCCAGATGCTTACGCAGTATATTGGGCATTAGGTTGTTCAACTTTGTAACTAATGATGAGGTTAGGCAAAGGAGTTTGCAACTTCCTTTAAGCAGCATATTGTGCAGAGAGAGACTTCGCTGGTCTGGCAAAGTTGCCCGTATGAATAATTATAGATGGACGAATAGGGGTTATCAACAGTGTGCGTAAAGGCCTCAGAAAGGGGGGGAGACCTAGGATACGGTGGGCAGACAATGTCAAACCGGACCTTATTAGAATTGGTGGGCAGTGGCCAGGTGCAGTTGATGTAGCTCAGGACAGACTTGCTTGGAGAACTAAATTGCACGGTCTGGTTGGACCTCCGTAGCCCATGGCTGCTTGAGGATGATGATGATGATGATGCATTTCTATCTTTAAACACTGTTAGTATTTCCAAGTGCGATTAATTGTAGTATATAAATTTTTTTAGGAGACATATATATTATCTTTCCAAACGTTTAAGAAACGAGAAACTAGTAAAAATTTATTATTTGTGATCGAATTAATGAAGTTTTTCTCAGATTCTAAAATTGATCCAATACAAATGTGCTAAACGAGAGATCATTAAACGTTTTTATCTGCAGATCATATTAGCGAATTTTACAAGATCTATTTCGTTTAAAGCCTTAATGTTGCTCATAATTAAGTGTATTTAACACCCTCATTGAAAGATTTACACGTTGCATTAAAATTCACTGGGAAGGCCGAATAAAAACGATAATTGGAAATTTTCAAAAAAAATATTTTATTCGAATATAAAGTAGAAAAACAGTGCTTTAAATAAGTGAATTAAACACATTGTTTTCGAAATAAAGAATGATCACATGTACTGTTATACTAAAATGAGAAATGTGTATGTGCTTTCCTCGGCAAATGTAAAACTATATTTGTCAAAACAGTGATTTGAATTGTCTAGTTCGTCAGGCATTTCGGGTGTTGGATTGTCAATCTTTGTGGGCCATA
This sequence comes from Ryuthela nishihirai, assembly GCA_038380435.1. Lineage (NCBI taxonomy): Eukaryota > Metazoa > Arthropoda > Arachnida > Araneae > Heptathelidae > Ryuthela > Ryuthela nishihirai. The sequence goes on along the minus strand of JAWZYU010000006.1, from coordinate 55,312,022 downwards.
ACAGGCTCGCAGTTTTAACACTAGGTCCTATATTATTCTTTATTTTCAAACGTTTAGATACACTACATCCTTTATGAATTAGATAAAAACAAATAAAAACAATTAGAATTTGATTTTGATGTTTAATTATCGCAGCGAAATTTTGTACAACTTTTATTTAAAGAAAATATTTTATATAAAATATAACAGGTAGTAAGTTAATTGAAAAAAAAATATATTATTTTTGAAAATATTATCGAATAAGGGAGAAAAGATAAAAATTTATTCCCTGATAAATCGATGCCATCTTATGGAGTGATTTAAAACAAGAAATTTAACCTTCAAATATGTTCAATACGAAATGAAGTGAAATGGTAGAAATTAAGTTAATGCTTAATGTTCTTGAACAGTGGGATCTGAGGGTGCTAAACAATGGGTTTGAAGTTTTTCATAAAAAGTATGCAAAATAAATATTATATTGATTTGGAAAAAGCGTCGACGAATGTTTGAATTAGAAGCAAGTTTTGATATCAATGAATCCTAAACTAAAGTCTTTCTGAAAGACAATTTTCTGTTAGTTCGGCCTCTCCTACTCAACAGTTCATCTTACTGCGCATATTACTCTTCGGATTAATGTCTCTATGAATACGAAACTTGTGACGGAATGATTAGGATACTTCCAAGAGAAGGGTTACCTTCTCTTAGAAGTATTACTACCCTGATATTTCTTTCAGAAAACACACTTGTGATTTTAATTAAATTTTGCCTTTTCGTGTGCAGGGGAGTCTCAAATACTTATTGCATAGACCATATGTCCCATAACATAAGTGGAAATAACCACTATGCAGAACTCGCAGCGATGTCTCATGCTATTGATAAGCCTGTTCAGCATTTATGTGGGCAGTAATCTCCATTGCTCCTCCAAAGCATTTCGAGGGACACGATGGCTCAGTCGGTAGTGCCAGAGACTCCTGATCTGCAGTTCCCGGGTTAGAGTCCCAGCTGAGCGATCGTTGAGATTTATCTCGGCAGAAGCTCTCCGTCCTCTCTTCGGTCAGGATGGGTCACCGATGGACTTGTAAAGGCCGCCGTCATTCGGATGCGACGTTTTAAGCTATGGGCCCGTGTGCTAGGAGACCCATAACAAGGCCACCGCGGTACAAAAAGTCTGGACACTACAGTGACGGAAGACCTAATTTTGAAAAACATATTCCAATCATATTTATAATTATACTCCTAAAAATCCATCTAGTGGATGTTCATTTTAAAAAATTTTAAAATTTATTTGTAACATTTTGAAATATTTTATAAAATCCTAAGGGATAAATTATTTTATTGTAACTGGTTTTAAAACAATTGGCTTAATTAAAAAAATTAAATCAATTAAATATTTATGCACATTAATTTCCCTCCTATCTTCTCTCCTTTTTGTTCAAGGCTGTCCAGGCCTGATGTATCAGGTTAGCCTTTTCCATACCTTGTGCACATTAAAGAACAACTAGATCAGTGGTTCTCAAACTTTTATGCTTCACGTACCCCCTGGAAATGTGTACGTAACTAGCGTACCCCTTGTGTACATGGATAAAACTATAGTTACAGTATATCAACGGAAATAAAGTAAAACATTTACATATATCATAATCTAGCGACTTTTGAGCTCTCACTTTTCACCTCAAAAATTTTACCGCGTACCCCCGAGAGGTACACGTACCCCACTTCGAGAACGTTGACGTGAGACTTCCATCTGTCTCCCAATAGCTGTCCAGTGGGTCCCCTTCTCCAACGTTCTCTGAGCCCTCGGAGTTCTTCTGACCTGGCCATTTAACCCATTGTGTGAAAAAGGACTGCCACTCGGAAGTAAAACAACTCAACTCTTCTCTGAAGTTCCTACATTTGATTTGTTTAGTTCGACCAAAGATACACTAGACTGTGAAAGTGACCGTGTGTTATGTATGGTAGCCAACAATGTAGGGGTAAAACTGGTTTCTGGTGCCACACTGCATCTTAGTATTAATTCTTCACATTACTTTTGTCACCTTGTTCCTTTCAATTATATTTCATTATACACGTGAGGAAATAAAGTATTATTCATACACGTATAAGTAAATAAAGTATGTTTCATACACGTGAGTAAATAAAGTATCTCTTTATTTATATTTTGATATACATAACATTTTTGCTGTTCACCTTATTTGGAATTCAAAAAATTTTGGCAAAAATTAACCCATCCACTCGAACGCATCAGTCATTAGCTCATTAAAATTGTGGTAAACTATTTGCATATAATATATTGGTTTGCTTTCCTTTTCCGATGCTTTATCACTCGTATTTTATTAATCGTTTTTGAACTCACAGTCATCTCCTCTGCCTCACTTTACCCATAAGAGTACTGGTAGTTTCAGAAAAAGCCTATTTAAATGGTCCCATTTATTCTCACGTACAATTCTAAATAAACCACGATTGTCGTAATGACTAAGTAACCTATTATGGTAAGCTTTGGCTATAACTGAGGTGGGGGTTGCTCAGTCGGTAGCGCGCCAGGCTAGTAATCTGCAATTCCAAGGTTCGAGAACCACTTGGGTCAGCGGCTGAGATTTATCTCCACAAAACTCCCTGCCCTCGGTCAGCAGAGGTCACCGATGGCCTTAGAAAGACCGCCGTCTTTCTGATGGGACACTAAGCCGTGATTCCAGGTGCAGGAGACCCATCTCCTTTGCACATTAAAGAGCACATTGAATGGCTTTGACGGGAGGTCATCCAATATGCATCTATCTTCAAACTGCTGCTCCAATGGATCCTCTCCCCCAACCTTCACTGAGACTTCGAGGTTATTGTGACCTTCCCATTTTGTGCAGAAAATATCCTCTTAGAAGTAAAAACACCCAACTTTGATTATTACTTGGGTTTTCAGAGCTTCAGAGTTAAAGATAATTTTTTAACCATTGCTCAACACCCTTCAAGTTTAAATTGCAAGATACTTTTAACAAGGTAACTGTCAGATCCAATTTCAGCTTCTTTATATGACCAACTATTCTTAGTTAAACTATCCCATTTGCTGTTAACATACACTCGACCATATTCTTATGAAAATGATCAGGTCAAATTCACGTATATTTATAAATGTCCTAGTGTTTGCAATAAGGTATTAGTTATTTCAAACCATTAATTTTACTTCCCTGTAGGAGGCATGCCCCAATGCCATTGTAACTACTAGTGACAAAAGGACCTATCACCCCTGCCCAAAGAACAGAGGAAGACCAATTTTATTATTGAAGTCTTTAAGCACAAGAGTAAGAGTTCCTTTCTTATTAGCATTCAGAATATAGTCATCTTTCATTTGATGAATTAAGTTGTGTCCTATAGGTTGTATCCCGTTTCCTTGAAATTAATTTTAACTGTAGCATTTTAATAGAATGACGTTTTGCATTACAGTTTAAACATCGTGAAATGTTACTCATATAATCACGTGATATATGTTTCCATGCAATGATTTTATATAAAATTTAGTGCTGTTGAGTATAGAAATATTTTTTAGCAATGGTCGAGTGGTTAGCACGCTTGGCTACTAATCTAACGGAACTGGGTTCGAGCTCGGTAAGGCATGAATGTGTGTGCTGTTTTTCTGCTGAGGTCCCTGCCATCCACACAGACCTCCTACTATGGCATATAAACTGACAGCAGTTAGACCTCTGTGGCAAGCAGCTGCTTGAGGGGGTATTTAATTTTTTTATTTAAAAAAATTTCATAGTAAAAGAAACTATAAATCTTGTAATCCTAGTAAAGCTTCTTTGTTCATTACATCTCAAGGCCATTGCCTCGTCTGACAGATGAGGTCCAGAGGTTCATGTGGACCGTCGAATGTGAAGTAGCCTTCCAACAATGGAAGCAAGCTCTTTCCACAGCACCAGTGTTAGCATATGCAAAAGCTAATAACAGTTCATTTTAGATACTGACGCACGTAACACAGGAGATGGATCTCTCTTCCAGTAAAGGAATTAGTAATCATGATTCTCCAACTATATTTGGTATACAAACTAAATGTACACCAACGGTTACACACTTGGTGTCACTCTACATAAGATGCTTAAATGGGATTCACATGTTACTAATGTGTTTTCCAAAGCCAATATCGTTAGATGTAAACCTGGTCCCTTGATAATGTGAAACTCTCCGCTCCCTCCGCAAAAGAAGCTATTCTTGTATAAGACCATTCTGCAGCCTATTCTGACGTATGCCTCACCAGTGTGGGGCATCACTACCAACAGGAACGTGAGGAAACTACAGAGTTTCCAAAACCAAATTTTAAGATCGGTGGTCAGTGCGCCATGGTTTGTGCAGAATAAAACCATTCACAATGACCTGAGCATTGACCACATATATACATACATCAGGAAATTCTCGCAGACCTTTCTCGAGGCAGTGGGAAACCACCCTTACGAAATTATAAATACTTTATTCAATTATGATCCTTTGGTGCTGAAAAAGTTCAAAGCCCAAGGTTAATGGTTTTTTGAGGAACGTGTATTTATACTACGATGTAATCTACACTTTTATTGCTTTGTTGGTTATTTTTAACCTTTATGCTCTTTCTGTTGTGTTTTAAGTAAACATCTTTAATTTGCCCATTAGGCCCCTTCGGGTTTTTTTTATATTGTCATTGCTATTGGCGATATATACTATGATTTCGAAGGTTAAGGCCTAAGGCCAGGAACTTAATAAATGTTAATTAAGATATCAGATATCAACGCAGCAGTTGGTGCTTTACTTTCACAACAACCAGAGGGAAAAGAAATATTTATTGAATATTTTAGTAAAACATTGTCGAAACCAGAACCGAATTAATATGTCACACGTAAAGAACTGTTAGCAATAATAAAAGCAATGCAACATTTTCATCATTATGTCTATGGCCAGAAATTTCTTATTCGTACTGAGCATGCTGCTTTCAAGTGGGAACTAAATTTTAAAAACCCTGGACAAATTATAGGTGAATACAGCGAGTGCAAGAATATAATTTCTCTTATTTTTCATAGAAGTGGCAAGCTACACAAAAATGTAGATGCTCTTTCCAGACGTCCCTGCATTGACAACTGTAAGCATTGCTATAATACAGAGTGAAAATATTATGGTACTAATGATATAATGCTCATAAGAATGTTAATATCAATACACAAGAAAAAAAAGTGATAATCCTAACATCTGGAGCCCAATACAGATTAGAAAGGACCAATTAGACAATCAAGTTATAAAGCCAATATCAGATTTAATTGAAAAATCTAATGTAAGACGTAATTGGGAGCAAATCTCGAGATATAGCCCAACTACTAAAAAATATTAGGCGTAGTGGGACTCCTTAGAAGTGAATTATGGTGTACTATACAGAAGATGAGAGAATCAAACTGGGCGACTGATCAGTTAGCAGATAATCCTTCCTAGCTCTAGAGGGAAACTAACGATGAATGATGTGCATAATAGTGCCACTGGGCAAGCAGCTGCTTGAAGGGGTATTTAATTTTTTGATTTAAAAAATTACATAATTAAAGACACTATAAATCTTGTAATCCTAATATAGCTTCTTTGTTCATTACATCGCAAGGCCATTACATCGTCTGACAGATGTGGTTATAATATATCGCTGTTAATAAGACATTAGCGAACAACAGACGAAATTTCATTGGTTTAAAAGTAGGGCAGACTTTGAAAGATGGCGTAGGCAATGTGAGGCTTGTGCAGCAAAGAAAGGCTATAAGACTAAGCTCCAAACGTACAATGTTGGTGACTCTCTTCAGAGAATAGCCATTGATGTAATGGGTCCGTTCCTTAGGACTGATGATGGAAATCGCTATTTATTGGTAGCGGAAGATTATTTCATGAAGTGACCTGAATTATTCCTTCCAAGATCATGCCTCTATCCTACGTCTAGTTCGAGTATCTTTCACTAGATGGCAGCATCTTCCTAGAATACATTTCAATATGAGAAATACTGGTACTGGATATTTTTCGACATATTCATCTAAATATATTACAATTATTCAACCAGTATAGAAATAAATGTGCGTGGCAATGCTTCTTCTACTGCTCAAACACAAAAGAAATGTAGAAATATTTACTGATAATTCAAGAATAATGGCTAACTGATAGGTTAGCCATTGCTTGAGTCCTATGTTACATGACTTTAAATAGTGAACGAATATTTTTAACGCTAAATACACTAATCTACCAAAATATTACAGAATTTCCATGTTACGTCAATGGGAATCTAACTTCGAAGCTATCTAATTTCTAAAACATGCATTCAACGAAAAAATATGACAAGAGATAAATATAAGTAAGCATAAGTTCAGATCCAATGAATGTAACAACCATCAGACCTGTGGCTTCACTTGTAACCCCAGGTGAAGAGAAAGCGTACGGGCGTTATCACAACGGTCTATGACAACATCGCTGAAATTTGTTACATTTCGAGATGTAAAATAACAACAAAAAACCTTTCCGAAAAATTTGCGTTACTTCAGAAATTTTGTCATGCAAAGAGACTGAGTAGTGAGATAATATTTCCGTAAGTGTGATATTCTGTACAAAATTTCCGTAAATCGTAGATTATTGATAAATGATTAGGAGATTATTGAATTTTTCACTGCACAATAATTATAAATTATATGTAGTAAGAAAGCAATCCCAAAGCTTGTAGCGAACCACATGATTATTTGCTATAAAATTATTTGTGAGTTCCTCATTTGATATTGTGCATTGGATATCACTTTAAAAGTGTTTCATGGTTCGTCAATTGAAGGATATATTGAGCTGGGAAGGATATTGGAAATCTTTGGTTGATCTTCTGTGATGCTTTACATATGACATCATAAGACACAGATGTGTTGCATTCATGAACTCCGTTTAAGTCCTTCGATTGTTCCTTGAGAATTCCTTTCCTATCTAAAGAATGGTAGGAGACTTCGGAATTCTAATCGTCATTTCGAAAATGAAAATTTCTCCAACTGATCGTCATAAGCATGGTGCTTTATGGCATGTGGCGATTATTTAAACGACTCCTTTTGTTCTAGTGATGTAAAGAAACCTGCTTGTCATTTGAGAGAAAACTACTATAAACATTATGCACTCTTTCTTCGCAGTGTTTTCATAAAATCAATTCAAAGTAATGTAAACATGTTATTATAACGGTTTATTAGATAAGCCTACCACGACTCATGGTTTAGAGGTAGATGATTGTTTTTCAGAATTGTAGCCAACCATTTTATCTTTCGATTTCCTCTTCTTGCTCCCTCAGTATGAAAATGAATACTACTGACCATGGAAAACACAATGTCCATCTAATATGAAGCTTAGGAATCTCTAAACTCTAAACTCTCTCTAAAATGAAACTCTAAACATTCCTGAAGAATCTGCATAAGTGAAACTATTTGATCTACACATCCCCTACCACTTCTGAATCCACATTGCTCATCATGCAATTGCCTGTTAACCAGATTCTTAATTCTATGAAGTGCAATCACACAAATAACTTTACCTGTTACAGAGAGTAGACTGATACCCTTATAGTTATCACAGGAACTGCGATCACCTTCTTCAAAAATAGGAATAATAATAGCTCTGGTAAAATCTTTATGAACCATACCTTTATCATAAAAGATATCTGAAATTTCAGCCATCCAAGTGCTAACTGAAACATTCCTTGCTCTAAGCATTTCAGTAATAATTTCATCTACCCCTGGGGTTTTATGTAATTTAAGTTTAGAAATAGTCAAAATAACTTCAGCTTCTGTTATAGGGCCAATGTTAAAGCCACCAATGCATCTATCGTCATTACAAGCAATGGGAGTGTAACTACCCATGTTGTTTAGAACATCACTGAAATGCTCAGCCCACCTAGCCATGACAGAATCCTCACCTTCTATAACCTTACCTTATTTATCCTTCAATCTCTATATACATGACCGTTTTCTACCACACAAAACTTTAACTATTTGGTACAGCTCTCTGCTGTTGTGCTGTCTAACTGCTCATTCGGCTTTGTCAGCCAAACCATCAAGCAAAAGATTCTTATCAGCAGCTAACTGATCTTTTACACGTTTATTAAGTTCTCTGTAATGCTTTCTATTAGGACTAGTAGGGTATTGATTAAGGACACTCCTGCAGTTCTTTCTTTCCGAAATAAGCTCAAGTGCCTTATCACTCAGATAATTCTGCCTCTTCTGCTCCTTTTTTCCTAAAAGAGTACTGTTAGTGTCCAAAAAAGCCTGTTTAAAATGATCCCATTCTTCCTCAATTTCAGTGGTAAGCATACCATGACTGTCATAATGACTAAGTAACCTATCATGGTAAGCTTTGGCTATAACTGGGTCTTTCAGAGCTTCAGTATTAAAAGCAAATTTTTTAACCCTTGCACAACACTTTTTAAGTTTAAGTTGCAAGACACTTTTAACTAGATAATGGTCAGATCCAATTTCAGCTCCCCTATATGCCCTGGTATTTCTAACAGAACTAGCCCATTTGCTGTTAATTAATATATAATCAATCATATTCCTATGCAGCACTTCAGGTGAAACCCATGTGTAATTATGTATGTCGCGGTGTTTGTAATATGTGTTAGTTATTCTGAAACCATTGAGTTTACTTACCTGTAGGAGACGCTGCCCATTGCCATTGCAGCTACCAATACCAAAAGGGCCAATCACCCCTCCTCAAAGGTCAGAGTCAGTACCAACTTTGGTATTGAAGTCACCAAGAACAAGGGTAACATCTTTCTTGACAGAATTCAGAATATCCTGAAGTTGTTCATAAAACCTATCCTTCTCATTCTCATCGGCATCCTCTGTGGGGGCATAACAGCAAACATTCAGGTATTTAACGCTTGTCTGAAATTTTGCTGTAAGAAACCTTTCATTAATGCACTCATATCCTAGAAGAGCATCACTAGCGTGTCTGCTGAGAAGCATACCCACGCCTTGGTGATGCTTATTGTCATCCCTTCCTGAAAAGAGAAATTTAAGATTATTTTTAAGAATCTGACCTTTATCTGTCCATCTGGTCTCTTGCAAGCCGAGAATATCTAAATTATAATGGTGGAATTCTTGTGTGAGGACATCAAGAGAAAAAGCTCTGTGCAGAATCCTCACATTATAACTACCTATGGAGAGAAAATGGTTAGTAGGATGTTTAAAGAAACTATGTTTATTGAGAGAGGGAATGCCGACAATATCAAACAGTCCCCTAATCGCAGACATGGGGCAAAACCCATTCCCCCACCACTAAAGACTGAAGCCATCTACACTGGAAGACTTCCTCCAATGTAGAATTTGACGATGCCAATAGAAGCAGAGAGTTCAGGTGCCTGCGATGACCTCTGCTCAGGATTATCCACCAGCTGATAAACATATCCTGTGAATCTATTCACTTGGGGCTGTCAACCCACAAACAAACAGAAAACACAGTGGAAGATTTTTCCTCCACAGAAGCCCAGCAGTGCAGCAAAATCAGGATCCATAATCAAGCTCAGAGCCATATATCTGTGCAGTCCAGTGGGTTTATATGGTAAGCACCAGGACCCTGTGTGGTTGACCACTCCTCAGCAGGATAGAAAAAAAAGAAAAGTAGCCATAGTTGCCGAGATCAGTAGGCCACACTAATCTGGCAGCCCTCCCCTTCCGTTCACTTCCACAAGAGAGTATCTCTTTTGAAAGGTACTAACGGTCTGCACCACGAGAAGGCGGGGTCGGACATTAGGTGCTAGGCCTGGCCGGTTCTATGCATCATCACAGGGGATTTGTGCATAGCTCTCCTTCCAGTGATTACCTAGCTACCATTTACAGACCAGAGACAGAGAACAGTACGCCACACTAATCTGGCAGCCATCCGCTTCCGTTCATTTCCACAAGGTACTAACGGTCGGACATTTGGTTCTAGGCCTGGCCGGTTCTATACATCGTCACAGGGGATTGGTGCATAGCTATCCTTCCAATGACTGCCTAGCTACTATTTACAGGCAAATATCGGAAAACAAAAGATTTGCGAATAAAATCGTACGAAAATTTGTAAAGGAAAATTAACGATAGAATTTAAGATTGTCTTTGTATAGTACATAACTGAGTAACATCGATCGCCTTCTGAAAGGAATAATAGTAACTCTTTAATTAATATTAAGATTAAGGCCAATTTTAAGTTGATAAAATATTACGGTTAGTTGATCGCGCCATCTATTCTTTGTGATCGTAACTATAACTTTCAAACCTTTCTTATTTGTATTTCTCGCAAAATATACATTTTATAACGCAAAAAAAATTTCAATGTCTCTGATTTTAAAAGTATATAAATAGTTCCACGCTTATTTCGTCCATCCTGTCGTAAAAGTTGCATTGCAAAGAATATTCTGTTGTAGTGGTTTTACGTTGACACCACTAAATCCCGAATCCGGGTTAGAAACGGTGGCGGGCCTAATTTAAAAAGTGAGCATTCGAACTTGTTGCGACATTTTTGCACCAGAAAGGGAAAACATGCAAATCGGCAGATATAAGAAATTTATTTAAGAAAACTACGAGATCTATTTTCACATCTTCTCAACCTTCAACATCAGATGCTGTTCAAGAGTCAAATGGTAGTTCAGTAGATGTCCGTAATGAAATGCCTTCCGAGTTCCTGAAACCTCTAGCCAGTAAATTGCATTGTACATCGAAGGGTCAAAACATTATGACCAATGCGTTTTTATGCAAATCAAACCAATTGCAGGCAAACGACGGTGCGTGTGAAGATCATGAAACGATATAAATAGCACGTGATACTGAGCTCTGTTAATCAGTGTTATTCTTCTTCTTCAGATGGGAAAGGCAGCGGACTTAAGTTAGTTTGACAAAATCCAATTTGTAATGGCCAGATGATTGGCTCAGAGCATTTCCGAGATGGCTTTTGGGGTGCTCACAGTCAGCATGGTTAGCACCTCCAAAAAGTGGTCCGAGTGGTGAAAAACCATAAACCACCAGCAAGGTGTGGGCTGACCATGGTTCATTGATGCCAGAGGTGATAAAAGACTATCCCATATGGTACAAGCCAACAGAAGGGATACTGTGGCACAACTCGCCCGTAATTTGAATGCTGCTGACATGAGAAACTTGTCACAGCCAGTACCGTCGACAGGGTGTAGCATAGAGGCAGCCTTCCTCACTGCACATGTGATGTTCCACCCATTCACTTTTACTGTTCCTTAAACAGTTTTGCTTAATTTACGCTATATTTATTATTTTGCGGATTATTATTTCATTTTGTGGATTATTATTTCGTTTTGTGGACACTACAATTCTCATTCCGAGCGTTGGATTTGGGTATGCGCAATTCGACGGTTTGAGCTGCGATATTCAATTGTTTGCCTCAAGGCGCGATCTAATCTGGCGACGGTACTGGTCACAGCACACAGTACATCGAACCCTGCTGAAAATGGTAATGCGCAGGCCGCTCTGAGTGCCCATGCTAATCTTGGTTCACTGTTGAAACAAGTCGGACAATGGGCACACGAGCATCAGAACTGGACCTTGAATGATTTGAAGAAGGTCGTCTGTCCAATAAATCTTGTTTCCTCTTCCATCATATGGATGTCCCAGTATGTGTGTGTCGTTTACCTGGGGAAGCGTTGGCACCAGGATGCACCATGGGACTAAAACAAGCAGGTGGAGGTAGTATAATGTTTTGGGCAATGTTCAGCTGGGAAATCCTATGTCTAGTCATTCATGTGCAGGAGACTATGACGTCTATCACCTACCTAAATATCATTGCAGACCAGGTACATCCTTTCATAGTAACGGTATTTTCCTCTAGTAGTGCCTTATTTCAGCAGGATAATGTGCCACGCCACACTGCCCGGATTGTTCGAGAATGGTTTGCAGAACATGAGGAAGACTTCCAGGTATTGCCCTGGCCTACAAATTCCTCAGACATCAATCAAACGAACAACTGTGGTTTGTGTTAGAACAACATATCCGATCTGTGGTGGTCAACCACGTAACTTAGAATAGTTAAAGTATCTGCTGGTCAGAAATCTTGTAGCGTCCACGCCTCACCGGGTATGAACTATATTGGTGGCACATGGAGGACCAACATCATATTAGGTAGGTCGTCATAATATTTTGAGTCTTCGGTGTATATGCATAGGTAAGGTTTGTTTTCTGAATTTAGAATTTAGCATAGGTTTTCTACCGACTTCTCCACGTAAGTAATTACAAAAGTTTTCGATGGTGGCTTTCAATGAAGCAATTCTCGAAATTTTTGTTAACTACACAAATTTAATCATTCATTAAGTGTGACAATGCGAGAAAAATCAGTTACAGTTTAGAAATTTATATTTGTATTAAGTGCATCATTATTTTCATTGCCTATCTTTCTATGGCTTTTTGCTCTGACATTTGTGGGTTGGTCGGTTTGTGGATTTGACGAAAAAGTTTTTTTACCTTCGGTTTGTGGATTTGACGTAAAGTATTTTTCGAACGCGTTGGAGAAACCTAATGATTTATTTGCCAAATGAAAACTTGTGACGCGGGAGGGTCATAGGCTATAAAATATTGCCCTCTTCGGGCTTTCTTCACCCTAAAAAAGGGAAATGTTAAAACAATTCTTAAGTTATATCTCCAGAACGGGAAGGCCGAAACTAACAAGCACACGTCGAATGAAAGTTTTTGACATTGGGAATGTCATAGGCTACGAAACATTGACCCCCCCATGCTTTCTTTCCCCCTAAAATAAGGGGGGGGGTGATGAAAATATTTGCTCCCCTATAAGTAGTGGTACTACTCCCTGTAAGATTTTGACCTTGAAAAGTCCCCAAGGTTACAATTACGGCCACATACACAAACCGATCTCGACATATGTCTTACACATCCTTTACACATTTAGGTTATTACAAACTTTTTTCAGTTATTTAACTAATTTCCAGTTATTTCGGCCAGATCCACACTTTCGTCCCGTATTTAATCAACCCCTTATCAATTGTTCCGCCCCCTTTTTTTAATCCTCCCCCAATGTTCACTGAGTAAGTCCCTTGATTTCTACACTCATCCGTAATTTTTTCCAAGTCCAGATCCGCCATTTTGAATCCACACGTCACAACCCCCCTGGTTGACCCATCGCGTGATAAATCAGTTTTCTGTATGCGCATTTAATCTAATTGAGGTGCCATCCTAACGTTCGTACTATTTTTAGTGCATCTCCTCTATTTAAAAAAAAATTCCTTCCCACATGGTGATTTGAACCAGCTAACTGGGGATCACTAGCTGTGCGCTAACACACTCGACTCATCATCATCATCATCCTCAAGCAGCCATGGGCTATGGAGGTCCAACGACACCGTGCAATTTAGTTCTCCAAGCAAGTCTATCCTGAACTACATCTACTGCATATGGCCACTGCACACCAATTCTAACAAGGTCCTGTTTGACATTGCCCACCGCATCTTAGGTCTCCCCTTCTTTCTGAGGCCTTTAGACACACTGTTCATAACCCTATTCGCCATTCTATAATTATTCATATGGGCAACATGGCCAAACCAACGGAGTCTCTCTCTGCACAATATGCTGCTTAAAAGAGGTTGCAAACTCCTTTGCCTAACCTCATCACTAGTTACAAAGTTGAACCACCTAATGCCCAAGATACTGCGTAAGCATCTGGAATCAAAAGCATCTAGTTTCCTATTATCTTGTTTACAAAATGTCCACGTTTCACTACCATAACTAACCCTAGAAAGAACAAAACTATTATACAGCCTAATTTTAGTCTTTAGGTGTATATGCCTATTTCGCCACACTCTCCGTAGATTCTTAAAAGTCCCGGCAGCAATCCCTATTCGTCTGTTAATCTCATGCCGCACATCACCATTATCTGTTACATAGCTCCCAAGATAATTAAACTGTGACACCTGCTCAAGACTGCAACCATTCAGACTAACTGAATCACAGCCTGCCTGACCAATTTTCATCACTTTAGTTTTCTCTCTGTTTATAACCAAACCTACTCTACTACCAGTCTCATCAATAGCTCGAATGAAAGAGTTCATCTCATCAACATCATTTGCCAAAAGGGCTAAATCATCAGCATAATCTTAATCAGAAATTTTCTTATCTCCAGCCAATTTAAAGCCAAAATTTTTCACTTGAAGTGAATTTCGCATAACATAATCAATAACCAAACTAAAGAGAAAAGGAGACAAAATGCACCCTTGTCGAACACCAGAAGTTCGTCAACACCAGAAATCTTGTCGAACACCAGAAGCTAAACCAATTGCTACAAGCCTTACCAACTCTCACACACGACTCAGTGTTATTATAGAGAGCTTTCATTATATTAATTAACTTGTCTGGTATACCATATGATTTCACAATCAACCACAATTTATGACGATCAACAGAGTCGAAAGCCTTTTTGAAATCAACAAAGCTAGCAACCATAGGTTTCTGAAACTCTAAACATTTCTCAAGAATCTGCCTAATTGAAAATATCTGAACCACACATCCCCTACCACTTCTGAATCCACATTGCTCATCACGCAATTGAGTGTCAACCAGATTCTTAATTCTATTAAGAAAACAAAATATTAAATATGTTACGACCAATCCATCTAAAATCTGCATTTTCCTAATTTTTCTTTAAATATAATTATACCGTATTATTGAAAATCTATTCACTCTATTAACCAACATCTCTCCTTTACATTTCACTCTGCATACTTCGTGATTTGCACGACTGAAATTTCACACATTTAATTCAAGTTTTTTACGCAACAACCAAGTAATTTTTTCGACTTGTTTGCTCGGTCAGCAGAAAGATCGCTTCATTTTCATTAAATAAATTTATCTTTTAATTTGTGACTTTATTGAAGTGCATTTTTTCTCTTTAAAATATCATCATCGAATTTTCAAATTAGCTTTTTGTCATTGTCGAAAGTCATTTTCCCCTTAGGTCATCTATTAATAATGTAGCAATGTTTGCACACAATTCTATAAATTTTATCTACTATCCGTCATAACATAAATATTTTATCCGAGGCATAAGGGACCAGCCAGCACACCCTTTCAGAATACTAGTAAGGGTAAGAGAGTGTCTAAAAATATTTAACGTATTTAGCAAATTTTAAAGACCTGTAAAACAGAGGGGGATGTGTTATACTACATTAATACAGTCTTTTGCGCCCACCCCTTGCGTTTTTCCGTCCCGTTGATGTTTCTTGCCTTGACTCCCACCCCTTCGATAATTTGTAGATCCGGCCCGGTTACTGTTATTGTGACGTCTCACAATGCATCTGATGTTACACTATGTGTAACAGTATAGGATATTTTAAATTCAATCCATTACCCAGCGCTGTCCAATTAACGGCCGGTTATAAACATTATCCACCGGTTATAAACGTCATTTTCAACTAATTGCTTTTATTCATAGCTTCGTATACTGCATTGTATGGAAGCGTTCCGGAATTTTGTCATATGATTTCTTATGAATGTATATTAAACGAAACATTATCAATTTGTAATTAACAAGTTTGAAAGAGTAGTGGTTGTTAGAACAAGAGTAAAGAAAACCTTTGGGGGCCGATTGGCATACTCACTCTGTCGATTCTAAACAGATCGAAAGGTTCAGCAATATGAATATCAGCAAGCTGGAAAATACAAACAGAGAAGCAGCAACTATTGATGTTTTTCCTTAAAAAGGACGTAAACACAATTGTTCACGGATGAGCCTCAAACGTAACCTCTGGAGTTGAACTTGAGCCTTTAGCCCTGTATAAGCGGAGGATGATAGCGATGATGAGAAAACAATTAAAGACTCTCAAGCTACATAACCAGCATCATCCATCACATAATTATCTCCGAACTTCATCTGCAATCGCAACAACTCGTTATTTCCTTCTTAAAATAAAGGTTTTGCATTTGAATCCTTTAAAATATATTGTATTCTATGAATTTTACACGGGAGCGCGACAATTGTGATAGGTCGCAGACCTATTGATTTTATTGATTTTAATTTTTTTTTATATACTGTATTTCATTTCTATCCTGATGCAACCACTTTGTGTCTGGAGATGTCTTCGGAGGTTAATGGGTGCAACATCTCCGTTGCGAATTTCATTCAGGGTTCCGTTTCATCTGTTTACATTGGTTGCCGAGAGGGAACTTGGCTAATGTACGGAGACGAGAGGTGTCTTGTGAAACAATTTCACCTCGCCCAAAAGCAGACATTGGCTTTCGAGAGGAATGCGAGTGCTGGCTGGCAGCAGAGCTCCATCTCACTTGTGAAATATGGAAGTGGAGTCGGGTTTTGCCCAGGGCTCGATTCTGATTGGCCCTTTTTGGTCGAGAGTTCCCAGGGTTGCCAGAAACATATTGTCACGCTCGACCCGGGAGGAACAGTTCGGTGTGGGTTGATCAGACTAACAGACCAGGGTTTGGTCTTTTTCTATCTTTCTTTTGCTATCTTTGCTAAGTCCAACTTTAGTGAAATTCACTGGACTGACTTTTAGGCCATGATTTAGGGAGGGAAAGTGTTAAATTAGACATCTCTTAAATTAGTGAGATGATAAACTTTTACCTAAGTATGTTAGGCGAAATTTAAAGAAATTTGCTTTGCTTGGGAAAAACCACGATCAGAGAAATCTGGAGTGGGTGTTTCATGAAAATTTACGCCGTGTGCACATCACAATAACTTAGCAGAATACAGTTCTCGTTCCGGAGAAACTTCAAAATGGTAGAGTTATTTTAATTTAACTTACTCTGCTTGTTGTCACTTTCACTTTTAAGTTTTACTTTCATTATTTTGTTTGAATGTTGTTCGAATTCAAGCTTAACTGAATGGAGTGAGTACTTAGTCAATTAATTGTAATGTAAAATCATCCACCTTTATAAGCCAGTGGTGGAACTTTGTTAAGTGTTGAATTTAAATAAATTCAAAATTTTTGTTATTGTTCAAACAAAAATTGGGTCTTGGTCAATCATGTGAAATCTCTTACTCGTCGCAACTACAGTTAGAGAATACGGAACTGCGTATTGCTAGCTTGTAGATTGTTCCTGGTTCGAATCTAAAATCTTCTTTCGGCCACTCTTTCAAAAATATTTGTTTGAAGGCATTAAATTTCGAAGTCAGATCATCAAGCTATTGACATGCAGTTCTAGATAAGATAATTATTTGAGTAAACGCGGAACATTTTAAGTTCATACCGTATGCCTCGAAGAGGAAAAGTTGCGGGTGACAATTGTGTGGAAGTCAACTGGGTGGATAAAAATTGGAAGTTCGAAAATTGGGTGGATAGGACAACCGGGAGGATAAGACAATTGGGTGGACAATTGCCTGGAACACAATTGGGATGATGAAATTGGGTTGAAATAAGGTAATAATGAGAAATCCCAATTATCCATCTGAAAAATTATTACTGACATGGTGGGAATCGAACCCGAAACTCTCTAGATACATGCCAGAGCGCTCTACCATAAAAACAACGCATCAGACGAAAATACGCTTCCAGCATAAGACTGATAAATCTTTCATTGAAATGTGGCGGACCTTGCGCCATCTATACTTCAAGAGAGACAACTTATTTTCCAATTGTTGCCAATGATTTAGATCAGAAGTCGGCAAATATTTTTTGTAAAGGGGCAAATAGTAAATATTTTTAGGCTTTGCGGGCCAAGAGGGATACTTGAGGATATTTATATAGGTAAGCCTAGTTAAATAACAAGGAAAAAAAGTTTTCACCAATTTATTGAACAAAATGAATGCAAGGGGCTGTAATTCAAAATATATAGGTTGTGCTTTAGCAGTAATTGCAGTATAATATTTTCTCTCTATTCTAAAGCTCTTTCAAAATTTCTTGAAAATGCCTAAAATGTTCATAGGTTAATCATTGTTGTTACTGCCGTCCCGTGACCGAATGATTCGCGTGCTTGATAGCTGATCGAAGGTGTCTGGGTTCGGACCCCGAGAAAGTCATGGAAGCTTCTCTTACTGCTGAGGTCTCACTTTCCTCACAGATATTCTCTATTGAGTATTAAACTGACAGGCTGCTATGAGACCTCTGTGGCAAGCAGCTGCTTGAGGGGATATTTCTTTATTATTACTAGAATTCTCATGTGGGGCGAACTTTGACAATATTAAAACAGTAAAGATTTTTTACTAATATGAAGTAATGTGGATTACTGAATTTATATTTCAAAGAGCATTTATCTTATTTTCCTTTTAGACAATCCACTGGTGTGTGACGATAACATGAAATGGATAGTTGTTGCCAAAAATGCTAGATGTATTTTATGGTCAATGTGCAGAACCCCAGGAATTGAAATGTAAAGAACTGAGAAATCTGACATCAAAAGTTTTCAAAAGAAAAATTTAAAAATGCTCCAAAGAAATTATTCATTAATCTATTGTTTAGATTCTATGTTTTCATCAGTAAAAATATTATGTAAATAATGAAACAAAGTTTACTGCTATCTTGATTAATGCTATTTCTTTATAGCGATATTCTTTTAAAAAAGCAAAATTATTAGATCAGAGGTCGGCGAGATCAGAGGTCTCTCCCCCCACAGCAAAGTGTACTTGGGGTATGAACGAGGCCAAATATTTTATCCAGCAATAGTCCTCCGCTTCATTATATCATCCTCCGCTTTTAGATCAGAGGTCTCTCCCCCCACAAACACACCGACCTCTGATCTAAAAGCAATCACTTAAAATTCTAAAAAAGCAAGTTTATTTATTTTTTCTGAAATTTAAAATTGTCAAAATGGTTGGTAAGATGTCCTTTAATGCCACTTAAAACACAAAATGCTCGTACTACTTTAACACACCCAAATACATTTTTATGAAGATAATAGAAGAGGCAATTGAAAATTTCAATATGACCGATTTCGGAAAATCTTGTTGTTTAAAGAGCGTGGATTATTAAATGCTTTATCACCTTACACTGAAGTGCTCAAAGCAAAAGGGAATACCACAAAGCAATTAACTTTAGATATAAGATAATACGAGATGCATCTGAAATTTTAATTTCGAAAGATAACCTCTTTAAATAATAAATTGCAGAATTTTTAAATAAAGATATATGTGTAATTGCAACAATATAAATAAAAATAAATACCCCCTCAAGCAGCTGCTTGCCACAGAGGTCTGACAGGAGCCTGTCAGTTTATATGCCAAAGTAAAAGATCTGAGAGGATGGCAGGACGTCAGCAGAAAAACAACACATACATCCATGCCTTACCTGGGGCTCGAACCCAGGTCCCTTAGATCAGTAACCAAATGCGCTAATCAACAGTCTTTTATTTTCATCCTATATTTGAAATTTAACAAATTATGTAGGTTTGAATAAAGTTCATTCAGAATATTACATAGTATCCTTTCTCAACGGGAATTCCCCGGAATCTTAAGGTTACGCGAGAGGTCGTGATTAAAAAAAAAATACACAAAATGAAAAGTGTAATAAGTTGGTCAAAATAAACAGATCCAGAAAAAAATATTTCTATTCAAAAGAACATTGACGATTATTATATCTAACTTACTGATCACACTAACGTACCGTGAACTGTAGATATAACAATTTTTATGCAGGGGTTTCCACAGACCTGAAAATTATTTGAAGTTTTCCTGCAGGGTAAAAAAAAGGTTGATAAAAGCTGCTATATAATGTTCGTGAGGTCTTGTTTAGTGCTTCGATTTCAGGAACGCATCTTCAACGCTAAAGACAGTGTTCCTTTATTCTAAAGTTTTTATTTTTTTTTTAATGAGAAAATCCCATCATAATTTTTATTGATTTTTAAGACATGAAAATCTATGAAAACATATTTCGGTGATAAAGTTAAAATATAATGAACAATTTTTTATCTATGAAAACTTTTAAGTGTATTTTAGAATGCCAATCAAGTCTTTGCATCTTTCTAAATAAGTTACTTAATTATTACCTTGCGAAATTCTTTTGAGTTGGACAAATGATTTAAAATTGATGGAAATCGCGACGATATAGGTCAACTCGCAATTTATATATCTAAACAGTGATTTTCAAATAAAGAGTGTACGAAATATCACTCTTTATTTCAAAATAACGTATCACTCTTTATTTCAGAATAACGTATCGCTCTTTATTTCAAAATAAAATGGGTAGCATTAAGCGTAGAACAATTGAAAATTTCCCAAATGCTCGATGCCAGCTCAATAATCTTATCAGTAGGAATTTAAAATTATTTGCAAAATAAAAATAATAAGTGCCTGTAAACAAATAAGGGATGTTCATATTAATAGGGTATAAAGTTTAGCATTTCAAACTAATGGAAGAGTCAGGAAAAGCAAATGATAATATTAAATATGTTACTACAAATCCATCTAAAATCTGCATTTCTTAATTTTCCGTTAAATATAATTATTCGCTATTATTTAAAGTCTATTCACTTTATTAACAAACATCCCTCTCCTTTACATTTCACTCTGTAGACTTCGTGATATCCACGACTGAAATTTCACACATTTTATTCAATTTCTTTACGCAACAGCCGAGTAATTTTTTCGTCTTGTTTGCTCCGTCAGCAGAAAGATCGCTTCATTTTCATAAAATAAATGTTTCTTTTAATTTGTGACTTTATTCAAGTGCATTTTTTCTCTTTAAAATATCATCATTGAATTTTCAGATTAGCTTTTTCTCTTTATCGAAAGTCATTTTCCTCCTAGGTCATCTATCAATAATGCAGTAATGTTTGCACACTTCTCTACAGATTTTATCTCTTATCCGTGATAATATAAATATTTAATCCGAGGCCTAAGGGACCAGATGCATATTCTTGCCCCCAGTCCCTCTCCTAAAATGTTTTGCAGATCCGTACCCGGTCGCTGTTATTGTAACGTCTTACAATACATCCGATTTTACTCTATGTGTAACACGTTTAGAATATGTTAGATTCGATCCTTTATCCACCTAAAATCACTTTTTCAAGTGATTGCTTTTATTCTTCTTATTTTATAAAGCATCCTCTGAATGCATTCCGGCTTAGGCAAAATTATACGAATATATCATATCAATTAAAAGAAATAATTTTTATTTGTAATTCACAAGTGGGAAAAAGCAGCGGTGGTTAGAACAGGCGTCAAGAAAAACATTTGTGGCCGATTGGCATGCTCACTGGATCGAGTCTAAACAGACCGAAAGGCCGTTCAACAATATGAATATCAGTAAGAGGAAAATACAAGCAGGAAGGTTTTTTCCTTAAAAACGATGTAATCACAATTGTTCTCGGATGAGCCTCAAACGTAACCTCTGGGGTTGAACTTGCCCCTTTAGCCCTGTATAAGCAGGGAATGATACCGATGATGAGAGAACAACTGAGGACTCTCAAGCTGTCTCTCATGCGTCATCCATCACATAATTATCTCCCAACTCCATCTGCAATCAAAACAACTCGTCATTTCCTTCTTAAGATAAAGGTTTTGCATTTGAATCCTTTAAAATATATTGTATTCTATGAATTTTACACCGGAGTGTTATAATTGGGTGGAAGTGATGTGGGTGGATAACAATTGGAAGTGCGACAATTGGGTAGATTCGACAAACGGGAAGATACGACAATTGGGAAAATAACAGAATTGGCTGGACAATTCGATGGAACACAATTGGGAGGATATGACAATTGGGTTGAAAAATTTTGAGTAATAACGATTATCCATCTGAAAAATTATTACTGACATGGAGGGAATGGAACCCGCAACTCTCTAGATACAAGCCACAGCGCTATACCATAAAAACCACGCATCAGGCGAAAATACCTTTCCAGGATAAGACATAAATCTTTCACTGAAATGTGGCGAACCTTGCGCCATCTATACTTCACGAGAGACAACGTAATTTTCAATTGTTGCCAATGATTTAGCGGATATTTTTACTTGATATTTTAAATAAACATCTGTAATCCACCTTATAACTTTTTGTCAATTTATATTACTTTACTTGCTATGCAATCTTCAACTTACTCATTCTATAAAGTTTACGAAATATTCTTAAGCCGGTCGGCAAACTTCTGAAACAAATTTAGGAGCGGTGCAGCGTTATGAAACAAACGTTTTTATGAAGCTGCAGTAATAAGAAGCATCTAACGACAGCAGGAGTCGCTCTCATTGCGCATGCATATGGCATGTATTGTCGAAAGTTGCAATGTATTGGTGCACCAGGAGACATTGCGTGGCATTTTGCTCAGACTAAACGACGTAATGGTAAAGGATTTCAAAATTACCAATTTAATATGTGGAGAAAATCGTTCTCTTAAATACAGAAAATTTGAAGGTTTTTTGGACGAACTGCATTATGAATATGGCGATCTGACTTTACATAGCAATATTCGCTGGTTAAATGCCGGAAAATGCGTCAATAGATTATTTGCATTTCGAAAAGAAATTCACCTTTTTCGCACAGAAGTGGGCACCGATGAAGATTTAATAGCAAATTTTGTTGATGAAAATTTTCTATGTTCACTTGCTTTCCTAACAGACATTACAGATTATTTAAATGTCTTGAATAAATCCTTACAAGGAAAAGATCAAAACGTGTGCTGTCTTTATAATCATGTTGCTGGGTTTAGAAACAAACTACAATTGTTGAAGTCAAATTTGCAGCAAAACAATTTAATTCATTTTGAAACTTGTAAAGAGTTCTATGAAGAAATGAAGCAACTTAGTAAAGCAGTTAATTTTGAAAAATTGGTTCCTAAATTAGATATCCTAATTGAAGATTTTAATAGAAGATTTTCTAAATTTCATGACCTTAAGCAAAGTTTAAATTTATTCAGTAATCCATTAAATATTGATATTATCACCGTAGATCCTAAATATCAAATGGAATTATGTGATCTTCAGGCCGATCCAATTACTGCATCTAATAGAGAAAATGGAATAGAATTGGTCAAACGTTTGCCTAAAGAAAAATGTCAAAAGTAAAAAATTTTAGACTTCAAGTAATTTCTACGTTTGGAAGTACATATATCTGCGAGCGCGCATTTTCTGATATCAAATATATAAAAACAAGGTACAGGAAATGCATGAAAAACCTTACACTTGAGCATATACATCGGCTCGTAACAACAAATATAGATATGGACATAAAAGAAATTATTGCCCAACAACTACTGCCACATTTCTTCCATTAAATTTATTAAATATTTGATAAGGTTCAGAAAATTTGTATTGGTTTATTATTACTTATTATTTTTTGTAGAAATAAAACAATTTTTTTGAAGTGGCATGAACTGACTATTCAATTACCTATCCTATCTCATTCTTTTTCTTTGGCCCGCGAAATATTGGCAAAAGCAGAAATGGCCTGCGGTCTAAGAGAGTTGGACAGCACTGCATTATCCACTGCTAATAAACGCCTTTTTCAAGTGATTGGTTATATTTTTGAATTCTTATAATGCATCCTATGGATGCGTTCTTGACTTCAAAGAGTGTATCGTACGGAAGTTGTGGATTAAACGAAACATTTCTTACTTATAATTAAGAAGTTTGAAAGAATAGTGGTGGTTAGAAGAGGAGTGAAGAAATACTTTTAGGGGCGATTGGCATAGTCACTGGATCGAGTCTAAACAGATCGAAAGGCCTTTCAGCAATATGGAATTTTGATAATTAATATTGATATATTTAAATATATCAATATATTATTAAATTATTTTATATAAATATTTGATAAGGTTTAGAAAATTTGTATTGGTTTATTATTACTTATTGTTTTTCGTATAAATAAAATAGTTTTTTTTAGGTTTTTTAGGTTTATTATTGCGTACTTATTATTTTTTGTATAAAGAAAATAATTGAGGTGACATGAACTGAATTTCAATCACCTATCCTATACTATTCTCTTTTTTTGGCCCGCGGAATATTGGCAAAGGAAAAAATGGCCCGCTGTCTTAGAGAAGTTGGACAGCACTAATTTAGGTTATAATGAGCAGGTCATTCAGTCTTAAACCTTTTGACCGAAATAATACTAAATTACATGAACGCACTGCAGTATTTGTATGTATTATCCTTAATCCGTTTTTCTATATAGGATGTGCATGTACCCTGTTTAATCCGACACCACACTATGGCAGATTTTTTACGAAGTGCGTTCCTTCTAAATGTAGTAAACGGAAAATCAAAGAAATGCCCTACTGCAAAATAAAGCTTGACAGGACAATCGTTTTTTCTCACTAATACAAGGAAAACGAAATTTTCAAAAAAATTAGAAAAGAAACAATTGAATGTAACATAGGAAATTCAAACAGCCGATATCGAGAATTTTTCTGCCTAATACGATATTCATTAAAACGGATTCTTTAATATTTTATTCGATTCTCTTGGTTTTAAGTCAAATAAAAGGATCGAGTATCGGACAGGTCGATGCATAACACAATCAGTACTCCCTTTAGTCAATAAAATAAATGTTTTAAAGATTTTTACTTCTAATAGAAGCAATTGGAAATTTATAAATTGTATTACAGAAAATCGAAACAGGCAATATTCAGAATTATTCTCGCTTATCCAACCTCAGTTATAACGTACATTTATATTCTTTCCTGAATCAACTAAATGAAGCAAAGTGAAACCAAATAGCGCAGTACAGGAAAACCAAACAGAAAAAAAAAATCAGCATGCCCACAAAACCCGACATTCAATGGAACGATTTTTACTTTCAATCAATATTTTTCCTTCATTGATTGAATCTTTCATTGAAACCTTTTTAAACATTCATCATTTTTTCAAAAATAAAACAAAACGGAAATGAAGGGATGTCAGGCAGGAAATTGAAACAGCCAATGTATACACACTGTCCACTGAATTAAAAACCTTTATGCAAATGTACGTAAACGTCACTCGCGCAGCGTATATGCAAAATACGAGACCACGTGCGTCACCACGTGATCTAGGCAGCTGTTTAAGACTGCTGCTCGTCAGTTCTGTGATGTTTCGTTTAAGAGAAATAGAAATTAAACAATGTCGTCCAAACCAGTTCTATCAGAGTAAACGATTGAATTCTATCAGAGTAAATGAAGCAAATTGAAACCAAATAACGCAGTAGACGGAAACCAAACAGAAATAAAAATCAGCAAACAAGCAGCTGCTTGAGGGGGTATTTATTTTATTTTATTTATTTATGCTCACTACACACGATATTTAATGGAAATATTTTTACTTGCAATGAATATTTTTCCTTCATTGAATCCTTCATTGAAACCTTCCTAAATATGTTTTTTTTTTTTTTTTTCAAAAATAAAGAATCGGAAATCAAGGGACGTCACGCAGGAAATTGAAACAGATAATATATACCCACCATCCACTAAATGAAACCTTTTTGCAGATGTACGTAAACGTCACTGGCGCAGCGTACATGCAAAATACGTGATCACGTGCATCACCACGTGATCTAAGCAGCTATTTAAGATTGCTGCTCGTCAGTAGTGTGTTATTTCATTTAACAGGAATAGAAATTGAAAAATGTCGTTAAAACCAGTTTTATCATAGTAAACAAAAGTCGGATTAGCCAGAATAATCTCTTAATATCGGTTGTCTTGACTTCCTGTAAACATCGGCTTTTCCGCATCTTCTAATATTTTCGTTCGATTTCTGAGTGTTCCATTCCGAAAACATGCTTTAAAAATATCAATTGCTTTGATATATTGGATTAGAAAGAATAGTTTCAAAGCTTTATTAAAAGTCGAGTAAGAAAAAAATTGGTGTTATATCGGATGTTTAAAATTCCCTGTAAATTTCTAATTGTTTCATTGCAAAGGAAAAGAAACATTTTATCGAATATCGTATGACTAAGAGTATTCGCAGTTCTATTCTCTTTGTTTTTCTCTGCAGCGATCTTTTGATATCCATATTCCGTTTTTTTTTTTTTTTCCAGAAAATTGGCTGTGGACAATAAAATTCGTTTAGATCAAATTCAATTCAAAGAGAGTAAAAATTATCGTTCATGTACTGATATGCATAAAATATTATATCAGATAGATTCATTCAAATGAGTTTTAAAAACATTCGATGTATTGAAATATCAGACTAGAGAGCGAATATGCAAATGCTTTAATGAGTAAAAGACCAGATGGAATAAATATTGTTCTTTGCAGTTTCTTTCCTGGGTTCCTTCGATTACAAACAATAAATTAATATATTTTAATCAATGTCTTATTATAGAGAATAGAGACAAATGCGTCATTAATTATGAATTAGCTAAAATACTTGTAAATGCAGGTTGGTTTAGTTTCCCAAAGGCAATTCTTTGATATCCGATTGGATATCCTGCAACTCCTTTCCTTTGATTCAAGATATTTAATAAATAAAATTTAGAGAAACATAAGATTAGTTTAGGAAGGAGCCTTTGGTTAATTGAACGTATGATTTGTGAGAAGACAAAAATTCATATTCTGATTACGATCATGCATCTCCTTTCCTTTGACTCAAGATTATTCCATTTAGAAGAAACATAACGAAATTCATGCGTGAAAAAGCGTTTCGAGGAAAGCTTGATTAGCGAGAATAAATGGAAATATTGGTGGGTGTTATCGTTTGCTTTTATATGTTTTTTGATTTCCGACTCTATCTATAAGAAAAAATGAACCTTCAAAATATTCTTTTATTTAACGCTGGCTTAATGAGAATATTAATTTTCTTACAGAGTTTGGTTTTCTAGGATACGTTATATTTATTGTAGATCGTTTTACTTGGAACGAACAGTAATGGAACAGAAATGTAAAAATCCGTTGTATCGAAAGTCGGATTAGCCAGAATAATCTCTTAATATCGGTTGTCTTGACTTCCTGTAATTCATTCGATTGATTTCCGATTGTTTCTTTTGTAAGAAAACTATCTTTTAAAAATTCATTCTGTTAAGTTTCAGATTATTGAGAATAATGATAGTCTTACGCATTTTCGTTTCCTGTAGTCTTTCATTTTATTTGAGATTGTTTGACTTAGAATGGACAAAATAAAATAGAAATATAAGAATCCGTTTTATCGAAAGTCGGGTTAGCGGAAATAATTCTCAATATGAGTTGGTTTGATTTCGTGTAATACATTTTATTAATTGCCGATTGTTTCTATTAGAAGTAAAGGATCTTTAAAATATCAGTTTCATTGAGTGTCGGATTAATGAGAATATATTGGGTCACGTATTTTCGTTTCCTGTAGTCATTCCTTTTGTTTAAGATTGTTTGCCTTAGAAGTGACAGAATACAATAGAAATTAAAGAATACGCTGTATCGAAATTCGGATTTGGGACAATAATTCTCAATATCGGTTGGCTTGATTTTCTCTACGCTTTTGATTATTTTCCAATTGTTTCTTTCAGAAAATTTCGTTTTATTGAGGGTCGTATTGTGGGAAAACAGATTAGCCTACAAAACTGTGTTTTGCAATGGTGCATTTCTTAAATTTTCCTTTTACTACGTTTAGAAAGAACAGACTTCATAAAATATCCGCCGTAGTGCGTTGTCGGGTTAAAGGGTATAGATGCAATTCATTTATTTAAAAATGGATTACAGAGAATAGATACAAGTACTGCATTGCGTACGTGTAATATAGAATTTTACTTTTGTAAAAAAATTCGCTCTATTCAAATTCGGATTAAAGAGAATACAAGTAATTTTCTACAATGCAGTAGAAATCTAAGCAAAATCATTTTACTAAGCGCGTGGTTCAAGAGACTTCCGAGATTGTTGAATTTGCTTTCTCTCGTGAGAAATTATAGGAAAAATTACACCTCATCATTTTCTTACTTTCTCCCAATTGTCGCACTGTCCCAATTGTCTGTCTCTCAGTTGTCGTCCATCCAATTGTCGTATCATCCAAATGTCTCGTCCATCCAATTGTCGTATCATCCAAATGTCTCGTTCATCCAATTGTCATATCATCCCAAATCTCTCGTTCATCCCACTATCGTTTACACAATTTTCGTATCCTCCCAGTTATTGTATGAACCCAATTGCCGTCTACCCAATTGTCGTCATCCCAGTTGCCATCGACTCAGTTGACTTCCACCCAATAAGTGCGCTCCCCTCCTCTCCAAAATGCACTGGACATTTCCTTAATTACAAAGAAAGCACATGATCTCTAATGCACACAGAAAAAAGAATATAACATCCAGTTGATCTGCTGTTTCACTTGTAACTCAGATGAAGAGAAATCGTTCGGGAGTTATCCCACCGGTTTATGACAGCATCATTGTCCTTTAATTGCTGCACATGTAGCTGTAAATCAATTTTAAAAAACTTTTCCGAAAAAAATTCGATAAAGGAAAAAGTTTGCCGAGCAACGAAGCTGATAACTGAAATAATATTCCATAAGTGAGAAATTATGAACATAATTCCGTAAATCGGGGACTACTGTATTAAAAAAATTTAATAGCAGATTATTGATAGTTTCGCTACTCTAAACATAAGTAATAGTAAGAAAGCAATCGGAAAGGTTTGTAGCGAAACAAATGGTTGTTTGCTATAAATATATCTGCGAATTCCTCTACGGAATTTGTTTATTTGAAGTGTCACATTGGAAGTATTTCATGATTCGTCAAGCACTGAAGGATAAATTGAGCTGGAAATAATGTTGGAAATCTTCGGTTCATCTTCTGTGATGCTTTGTAGATGAGATCATAAGACCCAGATGTGTTGCGTTCAGAAACTCCGTTTAAGTCCTTCGATTGTTCCTTGGGAATCCCTTCCTTGTATACAGAATGGTACGAGACGCCAAAATTCGGATATTCATTTCGAACACGAAAATCTGTCCAATTGATCATCATAAGCGTGGTGATTCATGACACGTGATGATTATTTAAACGACCTCTTTTTTCTAATGATGTAAAGAACCCTGCTTGCCATTTGGGAAAAACCTGCTCTAATCATTATGCACTGTTTCTTTGCAGTGTTTTCATACAACCAATTCAGAGTATCGTATACATGTTTTTGTAATTGTCTGATAAGCCTACTACGTGGCAGGTTAGATGTAAATGATTGTGTTTCAAAATTATAACCAACAAATTTTTCTTTCGATTTTCTCTCCTTGGTCGTTCCTCAGTATGAAACTTAATAGATTTCTAGTGAGATGATTTCTGCGTTCAGTCCTTTATCAGAAAATATTCCTGTATTTGAGAAGTAAATAAAATCGAATGTATTTTGTCTCTTCTCACATAGAGTCATTCCTAAAGATCCCATTAAATAGGCATTGGTTTTTTCAGGGTCATCAGTATTCGTTTTCATACTGAGGGAGGATCACGAAGATAAAATGGAAAGAAAATTTAGTTGGCTATAATTTTGAAACACAATCATTTACATCTAAATCATGCCACGTAGCAAGCTTATCGGACGGTTAAAATAATATATTTACATTACTTTGAATTGATTTTATGTCAACACTGCAAAGTAATAGTGCATAATTATTAGAGAAAGTTTCTCTCAAATGACAAATAAGATTCTTTACATCACTAGAACAAAAGGAATCGTTTAAATAATCGTCAAGTGCCGTGAAGCACCTCGCTTATGACGATAAATTGGACATATTTTCGTTTTCGAAAAGAATGTTCGAATTTCGAAGTCTCCTTCTTTTCTATATACAAGGAAGGGATTCCCAAGGAACAATCGAAGGACTTAAACGGAGTTTATGAAAACAACACATGCGTGTCATATGATGCCATCTACAAAACATGATAGAAGATCAACCAAAGATAACGTACATCCTTCCCAGCTCAATTTATCCTCCAGTGCTTGACGAATCATGAAACACTTCCAATGTGACGTTTCCAACAAATAATTTCCATTGAGGAACTCACAGACATTTTTACAGCAAATACTCGTGTGTTTCGCTACAAGCTTCTTACTATAATTTATAATTACGGTACAGCAAAATTATCAATAATATCTTTTAACGTTCTTTATTACAGTAGTCCCGATTTACAAAAATTATGCACATAATTTCTCACTTATGGAAAATTATTTCAGTTCTCAACTTCGTTACACGGTAAAATTTCTCCAGTAACGTAATTTTTTCGGAATTTTTTTAAAATTATGTTACAGCTAGAAATGCAATCGTATGAGAACAACTTCACTATGAGAGTACTTCATGAGAACAACTTTTTTGCCAGTGATTTACATTATAATGAAGAGGTCACTCGCTCTTAAGCGTTCTGACCGAAATAATTCTGGGGCGGGGGTGGCCCAGTCGGTAGCGCGCCAGGCTCGTAATCTGTAGTTCCCAGGTTCGAGTCCCAGCTGGGTCAGCGTTGAGATCTCCGCAAAATTCTCCGCCCTGCCCACGGTCAGTAGGGGACACCGATGGGCTTGGAAAGGCCGCCGTCCGTCGGATGGGACGTTAAGCCGTGGCCCCGTGTACGGGAGAGCCATACCCTGTGCACGTTAAAGAACACGCTGGATGGCCTTGACGGGAGGCTACCATCTGTCTCCCAACAGCTGTTCCAGTGGGTCCCCTCCCCCAACCTTCTCTGAGCCTTCGGGGTCCATATGAACTGGCCATTTAGCCCATGGTGTGCAAAAAAGTGCCACTCAGAGGTAAAACAACCCAACCGAAATATTCTAAATTACATGACGAACTGCAGTAATTTGTATCTATTCACCTTAATCCGTTTTCCCATATAGGACTTATAAAAACAATAATTTTTAAATCCGACAGCACACTATGGCAGAATTTTCAAAACAAAGCTTCACAGGATAATCTGCTTTTCTCACAAATACAACCCTAATTAAAACGAAACTTTCAAAAACAAATTTATAAAAGAAACAATTGGAAACAATTGAATGTACCATAGGCAATCCAAACAGCCGATATCTAGAATTTTTCTGGCTAATGCGATTTTCATTAAAATGGATTTTTAATTTTTTTTTCGATTCTCTTGTTTTTAAATCAAAGAATCTTAAATAAAAGGATAGACTACCAGTATTCCCTTTAGTCAATAAAATAAATATTTTAAAGATCCTTTACTTCTAATAGAAACAATTGGAAATATATCAAATGTATTACCGAAATTCGAAATAGGTGATATTGAGAATTATTCACGCTTATCCAACCTCAGTCTTTGTTGCACCAACGAAATGAAGCAAAGTGAAACCAAATAACGCAGTACATGAAAATCAAACAGAAAAAAAAAATCAGCATGGTCACTAAACCCGACGTTCAGTGGAACGATTTTTACTTCCAATGAATCTTTTTCCTTCATTGAATCTTTCATTGAAACCTTCTTAAACATTCTTTTTTTTTTCCAAAAAAAAAAAAGAAAATTTCATGGATTTATGAAGAAGACAATAAATTCTCCAGTTAAAGTTCCTTTAAATATTTCTTTGTTCAAGCACGGACGTAAGGGGATGTCACGCGGGAAATTAAAACAACCAATATATACGCACCGTCCACTGAATTAGAAAACTTTCTGCAGATGTACGTAAACGTCACTTGCGCAGCGTATATGCAAAATATGTGATCACGTGCATCACCACGTGATCTAGGCAGCTATTTAAGAATGCTGCTCGTGAGTAGTTTGATGTTTCGTTTAAAAGGAGCAGAAATTGTAAAATGTCGGTCACCCCAGTTTTATCACAGTTAACAATTTTAAGCATCAGCTGTTCCGCATCTTGTAATGTTTTCGTTCGATTTCTGAGTGTTCGATTCAGAAAATACGCTTTAAAATTATCGATTGCTTTGATACATCGGATTACAATGAATACATTGAAAACTTTATTAAAAGTCTCGTAAGAAAAAATTTGTGTTATATCGGATGTTCAAAATTCCCTGGGCATTGTTTCGTTACAAAGGTAAAAAAAAATTTATTGATTTTTTTTTTCTCCCAATTGGGAGACTGTATTACTAGAACTGTACTGTAATTACTAGAACTGTAAATACTGTCACTACTAATCAGTAGTGACAGTATTTACAGTTCTAGTCTGTTTGATTTCCTCTGGTGATATCCCTATTCATATTTTTAGAACATTGGAACATTTTAGACATTGGAACATTTTAGAACAATTCGTTTCAATGAAATTCAGTTGAAAGAAAATAAAAATCATCGTTCATGTCGTGCAGTGCCTAAAATTTCATTTCAGATAATTTACTAAAAATTCGATATATTGGAATATCAGACTAGAGAAAGTAGATGTAAATGCATTAATGAGTAAAAGACCAGATGGAATAAATGTTGTTCTTTGCAGTTTCTTTCCTGGGTTCCTTCGATTACAAATAATCAATTAACATATTTTAATCAATGTCGTATTACAGAGAATAGAGACAAATGCGTGATTAATCATAGATTAGATAAAATACTTGTAAATGCCGGTCGGTTTAGTTTCCCAAAGACATTCCTTTGATATTCGATTGGTTAGTTTGGGAATGATATTTTGTTTAATTAAATGTAGGATTAGTGAGAATACAAAATTCTTACTCTGATTACTTTTCTTCAGCTCCTTGATTTTGACCAAAGATATAATTATAATTTGAAGATATATATCTTCGATTTCCGCCTGTATCTATAAGAAGAAAAGAACCTTCAAAATATACTTTTATTTAATGCTGCCTTAATTAGAATATTAATCGTCTTACAGAGTTTGGTTTTCTAGGGTATGTTATTTGTATTTCAGATCGTTTTACTTGGAACGAACAGAAATGTAAAAAAGAATTGAACAGAAAAGTAAAATTCGTTGTATCGGAAGTCGGATTAGTCAGAATAATCTCTTAATATCGGTTGTCTTGATTTCCTGTAATGCATTCGTTTGATTTCCGATTGTTTCCTTTACAAGAAAATTAAATTTTAAACATTCATTCTATTGAGTGTCAGATTATTGAGAATATTGCTAGTCTTACGCATTTTCGTTTCCTGTAGTCGTTCGCTTTATTTGAGATTGTTTGACTTATAATGGACAAAATAAAATAGATATATAGGAATCCGTTTTATCGAAAGTCGGGTTAGCGAGAATAATTCTCAATATGAGTTGTTTTGATTTCCTGTAATACTTTTGATTAATTCTCGATTGTTTCTAGTAGAAGCAAAGGTTCTTTAAAATATCCGTTTGATTGAGTGTCGGATTAGTGAGAATATATTGGTAGTCATGTATTTTCGTTTCCTGTAGTCGTTCCTTTTATTTAGGATTGCTTGCCTTAGAAGGGACAGAATAAAATAGAAATTTAAGATCCGTTGTATCGAAAGTCGGATTAACGACAAATATTCTCAATATCGGTTGTTTTGATTTTTTCTAATGCATTTGATTGTTTTGTAATTGTTTCTTTCAGAGAATTTCGGTTTATTGAGGGTCATATTGTGGGAAAGCAGATTAGCCTATGAAGCTCTGTTTTGCAATAGTGCGTTTCTTTCATTTTCCTTTTACTACGTTTAGAAAGAACAGACTTCATAAAATATCCGCCTTAGTGGGCTGTCGGATTAGAGGGGATAGATGCAAATCATTTATTGAAAAATGGATTACAGAGAATAGATACAAATACTGCATTGCGTTCGTGTAATTTAGAATTATACATTGATAAAAAAATCGCTCTATTCAAAGTCGGATTAAAGAGAATAGAAGTTTTCTACAATGTAGTAGACATCTAAGCAAAATCATTTTACTAAGCGCGTGGTTCAAGAGACTTCCGAGATTGTTGAATTTGTTTCTATCAGCAGAAATTTTAGGAGAAGCGGCAGTAATCCAAATTACACCTCATTATTTCTCTGCTTCTCCCAATTCTCGTACTGTCCCAATTGTCTGTCTCCCAATTGTCGTCCATCCAATTGCTCCATCATTCCAAATATCTCGTTCACCCAATTGTCATATCATAACCAAATATCTCGTTCATCCAACTGTCGTCCACCCATTTGTCGTATCGTCACAGTTATAGTATCCACCCAATTGTCGCCCTCCCAGTTGTTGTCCACCCTGTTGACTTCCACCCAATAATCGCGCTCCCATCCTCTCCATAGTGCAGGGAACAGTTCCTTAATTACAAAGGAAGCACATGATCTCTAATGCACCAGAAAGTATGTAACAACCAGCAGATCTCTTCTTTCACTTATAACTCAGGTGAAGAGAAATCGTTCGGGAGTTATCACACCGGTCTATGACAACATCGTTGGCGTTTAATTGTTGAAAATGTAGCAGTAAGTCAATTTCAAAAGTTTGAATGTAATATCCAGAGTATAAAATAATAATACTGGAATATAATATCCGTAAGTGCGAAATTCTAAACAAAGTTCCTTAAATCGGGTCTACTATATTAAAAATGCCAATAGGAGATTATTGAATTTTTTCAGTGCACCTTTATTATGAATTGTAGTAAGAAAGTAATCGGGGAAGCTTGTAGCGCAGCCCGTGATGATATTTATGAAAATATTTGTGAATTCTTCATCGGAAACGTTTATTGGAATTGTCACATTGGAAGTATTTCGTGATTCGTCAAGCACTGAATGATAAATTGTGGTGGAAATAATAGAAATCCATTATTTACAGCTCATGGAAATCCATTAGCAATTAAAGTAATGGATAGAATATATATGTTTTTCTTATGTTTCAGGGTAACAGAAGCATTGCCACGCACATTTATTTCTATACTGGTTCAAAAACTTCAATATTATTAGCTGAATATCTAGAAAATTATCCAGTTATCAGTTTCCCATATTGAAATGTTTTTCAGGCAGATGCTGCCATCTAGTGTCCAATGCTTAAACTAGACTAAATATGATTTTTTTTACCTATTTTGAGGGCGACTAGACAGGCAGTATTATAGAAAAGGCGGTGTTTGATGTTGTATGATTAGCCTCGAATGGCTCAATAGAGCTTCTCAGTTATGTCCATCCTTTGTGTTTTGTAAAATAATTTTGAATGAAATATATAGCTCATTTGAATAAAAGATGAGAGTTGGCTTACCGAGAGCCCCTGTAGTAAAGGTTACACATTATTCGTGACCCACCGAGGGCTGTACTAGTGGGAAATGATTTCGGGCTGAAGAACTCTGGGGCATTTTTCTAGAAAATTGTGAATATCATAATTACGTCCCATGTTGATTATTTCTGGGCATATTTATATGATATAACTTTCTTTTTCGAACAGCTAGGAGGATCATCTTAACATCTTGCAGCGGATCTTAGGGTAACAATGTCAAGTATTTTACAATCTACCTAGCAAGGTGTACTTGGGGAGGAGCGAGAACAAATATTTTGGTCACATTATTGGTTCGGGCAGGCACCTCACCAACATACAAAACTAGAGGTCATCAGTAAGATGAAACCTCCTCGAATGAAGAAGGAACTGGGAGCTTATTAGGACTCTTCGGATATTACAGACATTGCCACGAACAGTGTGCAGCTATTGCAAAGCCAGCCACAGACATCACGCTGAAGCAGGCACCTGCACAGTTGCAATGGTGCGCGTATAAGCAGATAAGTCTTTCGAGGCACTGAGGAGGAGGGGGGGGGGGCTCTCATTTCTTTTCTCTTTAAAATATCATCATTGAATTTTCAAATTAGCATTTTCTCATTATTGAAAGTCATTTTTTCTTTTGGTAATCTATCAATAATGCAGTAACGTTTGCACAAGTTTCTACATATTTTATCTACTATCCGTGGTAATATAAATATTTTATCCGAGGCTTAAGAGTCCAGCACGCACACCCTTTCAGAATAATAGTAAGGGTAACAGAGTGTCTAAAAATATTTAATTTATTTAGCATTTTTTAAAGAACTGTAAAACTGAGGGGGATATGTTATACTACATTAATCCAATCTTCTACATTCCCCCTTCCCCTTGCATTTTTCCGGCTCAATGGCTTTCTTGTCTCCACTCCCTCTCCTTCGATGTTTTGTAGATCCGGTCTCGGTCACTATTATTTTGACGTCTTACGATGCATCCGGTGTTATTCAATGTGTAACACGATAGGATATGTTCGATTCAATCCATTATCCACCGGTAATAAACACCTTTTTCAAGTGATTGTTTTTATTTTTGTCTTCTTATAATGCCTAGGGATGCGTTCCGGACACCAATAATTGCTATATAATTGATTTAATGTTAAACGAAGCACTTATAACTTGTAATTAACTAGTTTGAAAGAATAGTGGTGGTTACAAGAGTAGAAAAGAATTGTTCACGAAAGAGCCTCAAACGTAACCTCTGGAGTTGAACTTTCGCCTTTAGCCCTGTATAAGTGGAGGATGATAGCGATGATTAGAGAACAACTAAGGACTCTCAAGCTACATATCCAGCATCATCCATCACATAATTATCTCCCAACTCCATTTCAATCAAAACAACTCTTCATTTCCTTCTTAAGATAACGGTTTTGCATTTGAATCCTTTAAAATATATCGTATTCTATGAATCTTACACTGTAGCGCGACAATTGGGTGGAAGTAATCTGGGTGGATAACAATTGGAATTGCTACAATATTGGATACGACAACCGGGAGGATACGACAATTGGGGGATAAGGCAATTGGGTGGACAATTCGATGGATCACAATTGAGAAGATATGAAAATTCGGTATGAGAAGTTTATCCATCTGAAAAATTATTACAGACATGGCGGGAATTGAACCTGCAACTCTCTAGATATGCTAGAGTGCTCTACCATAAAATCCATGCATCAGAAAAAAATATCCTTCAAGAATAAAACTTATAATTCTTTCACTGAAATGTGGCGGACATTGCGCTATCTATACTTCATGAGAGGCAACTTATTATCCAATTGTTGCTTATGACTTAGATCAGTGGTTCTCAAACTTTTATACTTCACGTACCCCTTGGAAATGTTTATGTAACTGGCGTACCCCTTATATCGATAAATATAAATATACTTATAGTATAACAGTGGTTATTTATTCTTTGTTACTAGATCTAGAGACATTTTAGCTCTCTCGGCGTACCCCAAAAATTTTTCCTCTTACCCCACGTTAATTAAAAATTAAATTAAATACCCCCTCAAGCAGCTGCTTGCCACAGAGGTCTGACAAGAGCCTGTCAGTTTATATGCCATAGTAGTAAGTCTGTGAGGATGGATCAATTTTTGGATCAGATTTCCTACTGATCGGCATAAGCGTGGTGCTTCATGGCACGTTGCGATTGTTTAAACGTCTCCTTTTGTTCAAGTGATGCAAAGAAACCTTAACCGTCTGATAGCCTGCTACGTGGCAGGATTTTGATGCAAATAATCGTGTTTCAAAATTTTCTCACCTTAGTCGTCCCATGGCCGAGTGGTTAGCGCGCTTGGCTACTGATCTAAGGGACCTGGGTTCGAGCCCCGGGTAAGGCATGGATGTTCGTGTTGTTTTTCTGCTGAGATCCTGCCAGCCACACAGACCTTCTACTATGGCATATAAACTGATGGGCTCCTGTCAGACCTCTGTGGCAAGCAGCTGCTTGAGGGGGTATTTATTTATTTTTTTATTTAGTCGTCCCTCAGTATGAAAACTAATAGATTTCTAGTGATATGATTTCTGCTCTCAGTCTTTGTCAGAAAATATTCCTGCATCTTCTTACAAGTATTTGAGAAGTAAATAAAATCGAATGCATTTTCCTGAAGAACCCATTAAATGGGCATTGGGTTTTTCAAGATCATGAGTGTTAATTTTTATACCGAGGGAGGATTACGAAGAGAAAATCGAAATAAAAATTAGTTGGCTATAATTTTGAAACACAATCATTTTCATCTAAATCCTGCCACGTAGCAAGCTTATCAGATGATTATAATAACATGTTTACGTTACTTTCAATTGATTATATATAAACTGTGGAAAGAAACAGTGCATAGTGATTACAACAGGTTTTTTTCAAATGACAAACAAGGTTCTTTGCATCACTAGAACAAAAGGAGTCGTTTAAATAATCGTCACGTGCCATGAAGCACCACGCTTATAACGACCAATTGGAGAGATTTTCATTATCGAAATGACGATTAGAATTCCGAAGTCTCCTATTTTTCTGTATACAAGGAAGGGATTCATAAGGAAGAATGGAAGGACTTAAACCGAGTTTTGGAATGCAACACATCTGTGTCTTATAATGTCATCTACAATGCATCACAGAAGATCAACCAAAGATATCCTACATCCTTCCCAGCTCAATTTATCGTTCAGTTGACGAACCATGAAACTCTTTCAAAGTGATACTTCTAATAAACAGTTTCCAATGAGGAACTCACAGATATTTTTATAACAAATAATCATGTGGTTCGCTACAAGCTTTCGGATTGCTTTCTTAATTCTATTTGTAATCATGATGCAGTGAAAAATAATTAACAATCTCCTACTGATTTTTTTAATACAGTAGTCCCCGATTTACCCAAATTTCGTACAGAATTTCTCACTTGCGGATATTTTATTTCACTACTCTGTTTCTTTGCATCGCAAAATTTTGCCACTTTCCTAAATTTTCGGAAAAATTTTTAAAATTATATTGCACCTACAAATGTCAACAATGTTGTCGTAGACTGGTGGTGTGGACGATGTGGTAATTATCGAACAATTTCTCTTCATTTGGAGTTATAAATGAAGCCACAAATCTGCCGGTTGTTACAATCACAGGTAAGAATGAATTTTATCTTTAGTGGTATTTTTCTGTTGAATGCGTGTTATAGAAATTATAGAGCCTCGAAGTTAGATTCCCATTGATATAACATGGAAATTCTGTAATATTTTGATAAAGCAGTTTAGTTAGGGTTGAAACTATTCGTTCAATATATAAAGTCAAGAAAAGTAGGACTCAAGCATCTGAAACTATCCAAGAGCAATTAGGCTAATGGATGGGATATATATATATATATTTTTTTCCCCTATGTTTGAGCTGTAACAGAAGCAATGTCACACACATTTATTTCGATACTGGTTGAATAACTGTAATCTTATTAGCTGAATATGAAGAAATTATCCAGTGTCAGTATTTCCCATATTGAAATGATTTCCAGCAGATATTGCCATCTAGTGCCCAATGCTTAAACTAGACAGTTGATTTTCTTTTACCTATTTTGAGGGCGAATGGACAGGCAGTGTTATAGAGAAGGCGGTTGTATGTGAAGCCTGGTATGGCTTAATAGAGTTTCTCAGTTATCTCCATCCTTTGCGTTTTCAAAAAGAATATTGAATGAAATATGTAATTCATTTGAATGAGAGACGGGTGTTGGCTTAACGAGAGCCCGTGTAGTAAAGGTTACACATCATTCGTGCCCACCGAGGGCTGTACCAGTGGTAAGTGCTTCGCATCGGACTCAAGAATTCGGGACATTTTTCCTGAAAATTGTGAATACCATAATTACTCCCCATGTTGATTATTGATGTGCATGCATATCTAGATGATATATCTTTCTTTTTCGAACAGCTGAGAGTATTATCTCAACATCTTGGAGCGGATCTTAGGGATATCAATGTCAAGTATTTCACAATCAATCCAGTAAAGTGTACTTGGGGGAGGAGCGAGACCAAATGTTTTGGTCACATTGTTGGTTCGGACAGGCACTGTCCCCACCATGCAAAACTATAGGTCATCAGAAAGATGAAACTCCTTGAATGAAGAAGGAACTGGAGAGCATATTTGGACTCTTCGGATATTACCGACACTACCTAGATCAGTATGCAGCGATTGCAAAGACACTCACAGACATGACTCTGAGCAGGCATCTGCAAGGCTGGAATGGTGCGTACAAGGGGATAAGGCATTCGACGAACTGAGGGGAAGGAGCTCTCATATTTTTCTCTTTAAAATGTCATAATTGAATTTTCAAATTAGCTTTTTCTCATTATCGAAAGTCATTTTTCCATTAGGTCATCTGTCAATAATGCAGTAATGTTTGCACACGTTTCTACAGATTTTATCTACTATCCGTGGTAATATAAATATTTTATCCGAGGCTTACGGGTCCGACACGCCAACCCTTTCCTAATACTAGTAAAGTATAAGAGAGTGTCTAAAAATATTTAACATATTGAGCAAATTTTAAAGACTTGTAAAACGGAGGAGGATGTGTTATTGTGATGTCTTACAATACATCCTATATTACTCAATGTGACACTATAGGACATGTTAGTTCCATTCCAGTATCTACCGGAAATTAACGTCTTTTTCAAGTTATTGATGTTATTTTTGATTTCTTATAATGCATCCTCTGGATCTCGGAATTTTGACACAAAGATGTAACACTTTTGGATTAAACGATACATTATTCATTGGTAATTAACAAGTTTGAAAAAGTAGCGGTGGTTGGAACAGACGTCAAGAAAAACCTTTGGGTCGATTGGTATAGTCACTGTACAGAGTCTAAACAGAACGAATGGCCGTAGAGGAAATATGAATTGTCAGCAAGAGGGAGATACAAGCAGGAAAGCAGCAAGATTGATGTTTTTCCTTAAAAACGACGTAATCACAACTGTTCTCAAACGTAACCTGGAGTTGAAATTTCGCCTTTAGCCCTGGATAAGCGGACGATGATAGCGATGATCAGAGAACAATTAAGGACTCTCAAGCTACATATTCATCACATAATTATCATCCAACTCCCTCTTCAATCAAAACATCTCATTTCCTTCTTAAGATAAACGTTTTGCATTTAAATCCTTTAAAATATATTCTCTTCTATGAATTTTACATGGCAGCGCAACAATTGAGTGGACAATTGGGTCAATTGTGTGGATAACAACTTGAAGTGCCACAATTGGATGGAGATGACACGGAAGGATACGACAATTGGACAAAGGATACGACAATTGGAAGGATACGACAATTCGACAAAGGATACGACAAATTGACACGGAAGGATATGACAGTTGGGTTGAAATAAGGAAATTATGAAAAATAACAATTATCCATCTGAAAAATTATTACTAACATGGCGAGAATCAAACCCGCAACTAACTAGATACATGCCAGAACACTCTACCATTAAAGCCATGCATCAGACGAAAATACGCTTCCAGGATAAGACTTATAAATCTTTCACTGAAATGTGGTGGACCTTGCGCCATCTTTATTTCTCGAGAAGCAACTTATTTTCCAATTGTTGCCAATGATTTAGTTTATAAATGAGGAGATCACTTACTCTTAAGCGTTCTGACCGAAATAATTCTAAATTACATGAACCCATTGCAGTATTTCTATCTATTCTCTTTAATCCTTATTTCTTTATAGAATTTGTATGTACCCTCTTTAATCCGACACACACTATGGCAGAAGTTTTACGAAGTCTTTTCTTTCTAAACGTAATAAATGGAAAATCAAAGAAATGCCCTACTGCAAAACAAAGCTTCATAGGATAATCTGTTTTTCTAACTAATACGACCCTAATTAAAACGAAATTTTCAAAAATTTTTATAAAAGAAACAATTTGAAACAATTGAACGTATCATAGGATATCCAAACAGCCAATATCGAGAATTTCTCTGGCTAATACGATTTTCATTAAAATGGAGTCTTAAATTTTTGTTCGATTCTCTCGGTTTCAAGTCAAACAAACTGCAATAAAAGGATCGACTAACGGACACGACGATGCATAAGACTACCAGTATTCCCTTTTAAAATAAATATTTGAAAGATCTTTCACTTCTAATAGAAATAACTGGAAATTTACCAAATGTATTAGAGAAAATCGAAACAGGCGATATTGAGAATTATTCTCGCTTATCCAACCTCAGTTATAACGTATTTTTATATTCTTTCCTGCATCAACTAAACGAAGAAAAGTGAATCCAAATAACGCAGTACCGAAAGAATAAACAGAAAATATAAATCAGCATGTTCACTAAACCCGACATCCACTGGAACGATTGTTCATTAAAATGAAACTTTTTCTTCATTGAATATTTCATTGAAACCTTCCTAAACATTCTCTCTTTTAACAAAAAAGAAACGGAAATCAACGGATGTCACGCAGGAAATTCAAACAACCAATATATGCACACCTTCCACTGAATTAGAAACCTTCATGCAGATGTACGTAACGTCACTTGCGCAGCGTATATGCAAAATACGTGCAAAATACGTATATGCAAAATACGTCAATGGAATGCCAGAAGCCTTCGTGCTAACTCCTCTCTCCTGTTGCTTGGAATTTCTTCCTTTTCCCCGGATATCATTTTGTTACAGGAAACTTGGCTTGATTCTAATTCTCATTTTATTATCCCTAATTATATTATTTATCGGAAAGATCGTGTTACTGGACGTGGTGGCGGCCTTATGATTGCTGTCAAAGCTTCTCTTTCCAGTCGTATCCTCAACATTCCAAATAATCCATCTTGTTGCACCGGAGAATTCATGGCGATTGAAGTATTTTTCCAACACAAATCGTTCATAATTGTTAATGTGTATATCCCGGATGCCATTTATGGTCTTAATACCCTTAATTATCTGGAAACCACACTACCTCCGATTTCACTGTTTGGCGGAGATTTCAATGCTCATCATCCACTATGGCTTCTTCTTTTTCCTCCACCCCGGACTCCAAATTGCCTCTTGGCTTCAAAATTCTTCTATGTGTTTAATGAATTCTGGTACAACCACCAGACGAAGCTTCTTAACCTCGTCATGTATCGACTTAACATTCTGCTCCGAAAATATCTTTTTAGATAGTTCCAGGCGCGTCATACCATCAACTTGGAGTAGTGATCACCATCCCATTATAATATAGATTTTTCATCATAATACTTCTTCGTTACAGCATGTAGATTCCTTCCTTTTAAACAAACAAATTGATTATAGTTCCTTTCAACGATTCTTAGAGAACACCGACCTATCTGAAATTACTTGTTATGACGATTTTGAAAAGCATATTCTTTTAGCTGCGGAAAATGCCATTATCACTCGCAGACATTATAGAAAATCTTTGACTCCATGGTGGAATACAAAATGCCAAAAAGCAGTGGCAAACAAACATCGTAAATTTTTCATCGCACGATCATCTTTGCTCAAGTCTGATTGGATGAATTATAAACACAGTGTAGCTAAACTTAAAGTTACCATTTCACGTGAAAAACAGAGATATTGGAATCGTATATCCAACATTATTCGTTCATCTACCGACAACTTCTCACACTATCGTCGACTTCAACATTTTTTAGGATCTCCATCTTCCACATCCACGAATCTCCTCATTCATAATTCCACCATTTGTGTCCAAGCCCAGGAACAAGCCAATTTGTTTGCCACTCAATGGGCAACTACTGATTCTGTATTACAGCATCCAAAATTCTCTCCTTCTGGATTTGATTTCTCCTCAATCCTGGATTTGCCTTTTAATATAGCAGAATTAAAACGGGCTATACAAAGACAACGGAAAACATCTCCCGGGTCCAGACAACATCTCGGCAACCATGATTAAGAAGATTCCTGACAATCATTTGGGACAATTAGTGATCACCTTTAATCAAATATGGTCAATTGGCATTATTCCCCAATCCTGGACGATGTCCACTCTTATTCCCATCAAAAAACCAGGTAAAGATGGAACTGACATTAAATCATACAGACCTATCGCACTAACGTCAATCATGGTCAAAATTTTTGAACGCGTAATTTGGTCACGCCTATCATGGATTCTAACTAACACAGCATTTCTTCCACCTGAGATTCATGGCTCTGTTCCTTTTAAAGGTACAGGGCATGCATTATCTCCTTTAATCCTCAATATTAATGGAACTCTCCAACGTAAGCATGTTGCAATTATTTTGCATTTAGATATCCAACGAGCAGATGATTCTGTGTTCATTCCTGCTC
This sequence comes from Ryuthela nishihirai, assembly GCA_038380435.1. Lineage (NCBI taxonomy): Eukaryota > Metazoa > Arthropoda > Arachnida > Araneae > Heptathelidae > Ryuthela > Ryuthela nishihirai. The sequence continues at coordinate 55,268,337 of JAWZYU010000006.1, read as the reverse complement.
TTCTTCATAAACTTCTTCAAATTGGAATTAAAGGCAATTGTCACAAATTGTTTACGAATTACCTCATGAATCGCAGATTTCGGACGCGTTGGCGTGGACAATTTTCGGACATACAGTATCCAACTCTTGGCATTCCTCAAGGTAGCGTGCTCTCATCTTTCTTGTTTAATGTCTTTTTATCTGAAATACCGAGCCGAATATCCAATAATTTCACCATATCCATATATGCTGATGACATCATACTCCTTGGCTCGGGTGCCAATTTTCATTATCTTTTCAAAAAATGTCAGGAAAATTTTTTTTTTACTTATTGATGAGTGGTCTAAATCTTGGGGTTTGTCCTTTTCAGCTCTAAAGAGTTCGGCCATGCTTGTAACCAGGAGAAAGAAGACAACAAAATCTCTGTACCTGCATGATTTACCCATCCCATGGGTGAATACAATAAAAATCCTAGAAATTCATCTTCAGAAAACAGGCTCTTTGAAGAATCATTTTTTACATCTCCGTGAATCTGGCCAAACAATTCTCAATGTCATACGAGGTATTGCTGCGAAGAAACATAACATACCTAGTGCCACGCTCCTTACAATTGCAAACGCAACTTTGATATTTAAGTGCAAACTTTTTATACTGTGGCCCTTTTTTTACCTTCTGCTCCACAATCAAATTGGAACATCATTAATCCAATTTATCACGCTGCCTTACGAGCAGCCACTGGACTTCCCCGATTCTCAATTCTCCCAGTTCTCTATGTCAATTCTCTATGCCTCTCCCAATTCTCTATGCACTGACATCAACTATATCTTTGAACATAGCTGCTCGCCTGATGGCAACCAAAATATATTTGAAAGAACATTGTTCTCCGTATGCCTTCCCAGCTGGGTCAGCGTTGAGATTTATCTCCGCAAAATTCCCCGCCCTGCCCACGGTCAGTAGGGGACACCGATGGGCTTGGAAAGGCCGCCGTCCACGGATGGGACGTTAAGCCGTGGCCCCGTGTGCGGGAGAGACATACCCTGTGCACGTTAAAGAACACGCTGGATGGCCTTGATGGGAGGCTACCATCTGTCTCCCAACAGTGGTCCCCTTCCCCAACCTTCTCTGAGACTTCGGGGTCCATGTGACCTGGCCATTTAGCCCATGGTGTGCAAAAAAGTGCCGCTCAGAGGTAAAACAACCCAACGTTAAAGAACACGCTGGATGACCTTGACGGGAGGCTACCATCTGTCTCCCAACAGTTGTTCCAGTGGGTCTCCTCCCCCAACCTTCTCTGAGCCTTCGGGGTCCATGTGACCTGGCCATTTAGCCCATGGTGTGCAAAAAAATGCCGCTCAGAGGTAAAACAACCCAACGTTAAAGAACACGCTGGATGACCTTGACGGGAGGATACCATCTGTCTCCCAACAGCTGTTCCAGTGGGTCCCCTCCCCCAACCTTCTCTGAGCTTTCGGGGTCCATGTGACCTGGCCATTTAGCCCATGGTGTGCAAAAAAGTGCCGCTCAGAGGTAAAACAACCCACCCCAACCTCTCCCTGGTCTACTCCTCAGATACAGATCACAAGAAATAAGTTCCCGGTTCAACATTCCTTTGATAATCTTCATTGTGATATTCTGCATGATTTCAACCTGATTCGACATAATCAATGAAATAAAAAAATAATTATTGGAACAGACGCATCAAAATCCCGCAATGGCGTTGGATTGGGCATCATATGTCAACAATTACAAGTGAGTGTGGCTATCAGTCGCCATAATATTTTTTCCACTTTCAGCGCGGAAGCTGGAGCTATTAGAATTGCTTTACAACAATACACTACCGAGGCTAAAGACTACATCATTTTAACTGAGAGCAAAGCGGTTCTCTCCGGTCTACTCAACATCTCCTCTGAATCTCATTCTGCAATCCTAGCTCTCCATAATCAAATTATGGAATCATCTAGGATTGTTTCTAGTATGCAATTTATCTGGGTTCCTGGACATCATGGTATCGACATCAATGAAGAGGCGGACAGACCTGCTAAGGTTGGAGCTTCTTTTCCTCAAGCAGCCAGTCCCTCCCTGTTCTATTTAGAAGATGCTTTAGCTGCTGCTTCCTAATATATTCGCCAAATTCTAGACTTTGAGTGGAATTCTTCATATTATGACACAAGATTACCATATCTTCCGAGATTTCAACCAACCCTCACGTTCATCAGAAATACTCGTTTGCCGCCTTCGAGGTGAAGTTGCTCCTCTCAATGCTTTCCTTTTCAAGTGTAAATTTTCTGAATCACCTCTTTGTCCTTTCTGTCCAGAAGTTGAATCAACATTTCACTACATTATTCAATGCAAGCATTATGAGCTGGAACGACAGAATATGTACCTTTCCTATAGAAAAAATCACAATTTTTCTCTTGCTCCCTGGTCTCTTAGTGATATTCTTGCTCTTCAAAATCAGGCTCTGATTCTTGCCCTGGAAACTTTCGTTTTTGCCTCTGGTCGTTTTTCTACTGTTTTTCGTCATTAAACATCTTTCAAAATTATCATTACTTAGGGATAAAAGGCTTCTAGGCCAAAAATCCCATTCTTTGGTCCGTCTCATGTGGACACACTCACTCACTCACTCTTCACCTTATTTCGAATCCAAAATAACTTGGCAAAAATTCACCCATCCACTCGATAAGAATCCGTCATTAGCTCATTAAAATTGTGGTAAACTATTTGCATATAATATATTAGTTTGACTTCCTTTTCCGATGCTTTATCACTCGTATTTTATTAACCTTTTTTGAACTCACAGTCATCTCCGCTGCCTCACTTTACCCATAAGAGTACTGGTAGTTTCAGAAAAAGCCTGTTTAAATGGTCCCATTTTTTCTCAACTACATTACTAAATAAACCACGATTGTCGTAATGACTAAGTAACCTATTATGGTAAGCTTTGGCTATAACTGAGGTGGGGGTTGCTCAGTCGGTAGCGCGCCAGGCTGGTAATCTGCAATTCCAAGGTTCGAGTACCACTTGGGTCAGCACCACTTGGTTCGAGTACCACTTGGGTCAGGGCAAGGAGTTTTCTGGAGATTTATCTCCAGAAAACTCCCTGCCCTCGGTCAGCAGAGGTCACCGATGGCCTTAGAAAGACCGCCGTCTTTCTGATGGGACACTAAGCCGTGATTCCAGGTGCAGGAGACCCATCTCCTTTGCACATTAAAGAACACATTGGATGGCTTTGACGGGAGGCAATCCAATGTGCATCTATCTTCAAACTGCTGCTCCAATGGGTCCTCTCCCCCAATCTTCGAGGTTCTTGTGACCTGCCCATTGTGTGCAAAAAATGCCTCTAAGAAGTAGAAACACCCAACTTTGATTATAACTTGGGTTTTCAGAATTAAAGATAATTTTTTAACTCAACACCAACATTACTCAACACCCTTCAAATTTGAATTGCAAGATACTTTTAACAAGGTAACTGTCATATTCAATTTCACCTCCCTTATATGACCAACTATTCTTAGTTAAACTATCCCATTTGCTGTCAACATAGGGTTTGATATACATTTGCTGTTAACATAGAGTGACTTAGTTTTTTGCAATAAGGCATTAGTTATTTTCAAATCATTAATTTTACTTCACTGTAGGAGACGTGCCCCAATGCCATTGTAACTACTAGTGAGAAAAGGACCTATCACCCCTGCCCAAAGAACAGAGGAAGACCAATTTTATTATTGAAGTCTTTAAACACAAGAGTAAGAGTTCCTTTCTTACTAGCATTCAGAATATCGTCATCTTTCATTTGATGAATTAAGTTGTGTCCTATAGGTTGTATCCCGTTGGCTTGAAATTAATTTTAACTGTAGCATTTTAATAGAGCGACGTTTTGCATTTCAGTTTAAACATCGTGAATTGTTACTCATATAATCACGTGATATTTGTTACTATGATTTGTTTTTTATATGCAATGCTTTTATATAAAGTTTAGTGTAGTTGAGTAGTGAAATATTTTTTAACAATGGTGGAGTGGTTAGCACGTTTGGCTACTAATCTAACGGAACTGGGTTCGAGCCCCGGGTAAGGCAAAGATGTGTGTGCTGTTTTTCTGCTGAGGTCCCTGCCATCCTCACAGAGCTTCTATTATGGCATATAAACTGACAGGCTCCTGTCAGACCTCTGTGGCAAGCAGCTGCTTGAGGGGCATTTAATTTATTTATTTAAAAAAATTACATATTTAAAGAAACTATAAATCTTGTAATCCTAGTAAAGCTTCTTTGTTCATTACATCGCAAGGCCATTGCATCGTCTGACAGATGAGGTCCAGAGGTTCATGTGGACCGCCGAATGTGAAGTAGCCTTCCAACAATGGAAGCACGCTCTTTCCACAGCACCAGTGTTAGCATATGCAAAAGCGAATAAGAGTTCATTTTAGATACTGACGCAAGTAACAGAGGAGTTGGTTCTCTCTTCCAGTAAAGGAATTATTAATCGTGATTCTCCAACTATATTTGGTATACAAACTATATGTACACCAACGGTTAAATACTTGGTGTCACTGTATATAAGAAGCTTAAATGGGATTCTCATGTAAGTAATGTGTTTTCCAAAGCCAATATCGTTAGATGTAAACTTGGTCTCTTTTTAGGGTGAAATTCTACGCTCCCTCCGCAAAAGAAGCTATTCTTGTATAAGACCATTCTGCAGCCTATTGTGACGTATGCCTCACCAGTGTGGGGCATCACTACCAACACGAACGTCAGGAGACTACAGAGTTTCCAAAACGAAATTTTAAGATCAGTGGTCAGTGCACGATGGTTTGTGAAGAATAAAACCATTCACAATGATCTGGGCATTACCACATATATACATACATCAGGAAATTCTCGCACACCTCTCTCGAGGCAGTGGGAAACCACCCTTACGAAATTATAAATACTTTACTCAATTATGATCCTTTGGTGCTGAAGAAGTTCAAACGCCTAAATTTATTGGCTTTTTGAGGAACGTATATTTATACTAACGATGTAATCTACACTTTTATTGCTTTGTTGGTTAGTTTTAACCTTTATGCTCTTTCTGTTGTATTTTAAGTAAACATCTTTATTTTGCCCATTGAGCCCCTTCGGGATTTTTTTATATTGTCATTGCTATTGGCGCTATATACTATGATTTTGAAGGTTAAGGCTTAAGGCCAGGAACTTAATAAATGTTAATTAAGATATCAGATATCAACACAGCAGTTGGTGCTTTACTATCAATACAGCCAGAGGTAAAAGAAATAGTTTTTGCATATTTTAGTAAAACTTTGTCCAAACCAGAACGAATTATTATGTCACACGTAAAGAACTGTTAGCAATAATAAAAGCAATGAAATATTTTCATCATTATCTCTATGGCCAGAAATTTCTTATTCGTACTGATCATGTTGCCCTTAAGTGGAAATTAAACTTTAAAAACCCTGGACAAATTAATAGGTGAATACAGCGAGTGCAAGATTACAATTTCTCTATTGATCGTAGAAGTGGCAAGCTATACAGAAATGAAGATGCTCTTTCCAGACGTCCATGCATTGACAACTGTAAGCATTGTTATAATACATTGTGAAAATATTATGGTACTAATGATATAATGCTCATAAGACTGTTAATATCGATACACAAGAAAACAGTGATACTCCTAACATCTGGAGCCCAATACAGATTAGAAAGGACCAACTAGACAATGAAGATATAAAGGAAATATCAGATTTAATTGAAAAATCTAATGTAAGACCTAATTGGGAGTAAATCTCGAGATATAGCCAAACTAGTAAATATATTTGGCGTAGTGGGACTCCTTAGAAGTGAACTATGGTGTACAATACAGAAGATGAGAGAATCAAACTGGGCGACTGATCAGTTAGCAGATAATCCTTCCTAGCTCCCGAGAGGAACTAACGATGAAAGATGTTCATAATAGTGCTACTGGGCAAGCAGCTGCTTGAGGGGGTATTTAATTTTTTTATTTAAAAAAATTACACAGTAAAATCTTGTAATCCTAGTATAGCTTCTTTGTTCATTACATCGCAAGGCCATTACATCGTCTGACAGATGAGGTTATAATATATCGCTGTTAATAAGACATTAGCTAACACCAGAAGAAATTTCATTGGTTTCAATGTAGGGCAGGCTTTGAAAGATGGCGTAGGCAATGTGAGGCTTGTGCAGCAAAGAAAGGCTCTAAGACTAAGCTCCAAACGTATAATGTTGGTGACTCTCTTCAGAGAATAGCCATTGATGTAATGGGTCCGTTCCTTAGGACTGATGATGGAAATCGCTATTTATTGGTGGCGGAAGATTATTTCATGAAGTGACCTGAATTATTCCTTTCAAGATCAGTCGTTTATCTTACGGCTAGTTCGAGTATCTTTCACTAGATGGCAGCATCTTCCTAGAATACATTTCAATATGAGAAATACTGGTACTGGATATTTCTCAACATATTCATCTAAATATATTACAATTATTCAACCAGTATAGAAATAGATGTGCGTGGCAATGCTTCTTCTACTGCTCAAACACAAAAGAAATGTAGAAATATTTATCGCTAATTCAAGAATAATGGCTAACGGATAGGTTTAGATGTTTGAGTCCTATGTTACATGACTTTAAATAGCGAACGAATATTTTTAACGCTAAATACACTGATCTACCAAAATATTACATAATTTCCATGTTACGTCAATGGGAATCTAACTTCGAAGCTATCTAATTTCTAAAACATGCATTCAACGAAAAAATATGACAAGAGATAAATATAAGTAAGCATAAGTTAAGGTCCAATGAATGTAACAACCAGAAGATCTGTGGCTTCACTTGCAACCCCAGGTGAAGAGAAAGCGTTCGGGCGTTATCACAACGGTCTATGACAACATCGCTGAAATTTGTTGCATTTCGAGATGTAAAATAACCACAAAAAACTTTTCCGAAAAAATTTACCTTTCTTGGGAAATTTTGCCATGCAAAGAAACTGAGTAGTGAGATAATATTTCCGTAAGCGTGATATTCTGTACAAAATTTCCGTAAATCGTAGACTATTGATAAATGAATAGGAGATTATTGAATTTTTCACTGCACAATAATTATAAATTATAGGTAGTAAGAAAGCATTCCGAAAGCTTGTAGCGAACCACATGATTACAAGATATAAAGGAAATATCAGATTTGATATCTATAATATATATCTATAATATATATCAGATAGATATCTATAAAAATATATGTGAGTTCCTCATTGGAAATTGTTTATTGGATATCACTTTAAAAGTGTTTCATGGTTCGTCAATTGAAGGATAAATTGAGCTAGGAAGGATGTTGGAAATCTTTGGTTGGTCTTCTGTGATTCTTTACATATGACATCATAAGACACAGATGTGTTGCATTCATAAACTCCGTTTAAGTCCTTCGATTGTTCCTTGAGAATTCTTTTCCTATCTACAGAAGAGTAGGAGACTTCGGAATTCTAATCGTCATTTCGAAAATGAAAATCTCTCCAACTGATCGTCATAAGCATGGTGCTTCATGGCATGTGGCGATTATTTAAACGACTCATTTTGTTCTAGTGATGTAAAGAACCTTGCTTCTCATTTGAGAAAAAACTACGTTAATCATTACGCACTGTTTCTTTGCAATGTTTTCATAAAATCAATTCAAAGTAATGTAAACATGTTATTATAACCGTTTAGGTAAGCCTACCACGACTCAGGATTTAGATGTAGATGATGGTGTTTCAGAATTGTAGCCAAACATTATATCTTTCGATTTCCTCTTCTTGCTCCTCCCTCAGTATGAAAATAAATACTACTGACCATGGAAAACTCAATGTCCATCTAATATGAAGCTTAGGAATGGCTCTATGAAGGAGAGACAGAGCACGTGAATGCTAAAAAATAGCTCCTAAGAGATTTTCAGTGAGATGATTTCTCCACTCATTCGTTGATCAGCAAAAAATTCCTCTGTCTGCTTATCAAATATTAGAGAATTAAATGAAATTAGAGTCATTTGCTTTATTTTAGTAACGAATTAAAACGCGTTTAATTTCTGTTAATTTGGTACTTTTCAGAAATCACAAAGTAAAATATGTAACTACCCCTCCTTTTTTAGTTCAAATATATACTAAAGATTTCGCTTTCGTTCAATCATAACATTAGCATACTATTAACAGTAATGATGTCAGATACGTATCCTTCACGATACACCAAATTCTTTAAAACTTTAAAGAGGAAATACTGCATATTCACTACTACGAAAGAAATGAAATGAAAGAATGTCTTTTACAAACAAATCCCGATTTAAATAAGGGTTCTGTTCCTCTAAAACCTATATCTTCCTACCAACTTAGTTGACTAAATAGGTAACCTACTTGCCCGCATCTCAAGAAAGGTTTGTTGTCATTAGATATTTTACCATAATTTAATCAATATATAAACTAACAAAAAACAAAAGCTTGATTAGGTTGATATAGTACATATTACATTGGTAGTGGGAAAAGTAAATTTAAGATCAAGTTTAAGAATAACAAGCAAAATAATAATTCAGTAACAGATTAATTAACGACAACAATGATCAGAATATAAATAACAGCTAACTGTAGCAGTATAATTATTTTTTAAACCGAAACTTAGCGAAGCACCACTAGAAAAAACAGAAACAAAACTGGATTCCTAAATAAAAGAAGGAAAATTTCTCTGCTCTAAAACAAGATAATCATCAGCATTTTATTAAAATGCACAAAATATGTTGTTATTGGATTATATGAAATGCAAAATGATTTAGTTATCATGATCATCATCATCCTCAAACAGTCATGGGCTACGGAGGCCAACCAGACTGTGCAATTTAGTTCTCCAAGTATATCTGCCCTGAGTTACATCTGCTATATCTGGCAACTGCACACCAATCGTAACAGGTCCTGTTTGACATTATCTGCTCACCGCATCGTAGGTCTCCCAATATTTTCTGAGGCGTTTAGGCATACTGTTCATAACCGTATTCGTCAATGTATAATTATCCATACGGGCAACATGGCAAAAACAGCGGAGTCACTCTCTGCACAATATGCTGCTTAAAGGAGGTTGCAGACTCCTTTGCCTAACCTCATCATTAGTTACAAAGTTAAACCACCTAATGCCCAAGACACTGCGTAAGAATCTAGTTTCCTGTTATCTTGTTTACAAAGCGTCCAAGTTTCACTCTCATAATTAACCCTAGAAAGAACCAAAATACTATACAGTCAATTTTTTTTCTTTAGGTGTATACGGCTATTTCTCCACACTCCCAATAGATTCTTAAAAGCCCCGGCAGCAATCCCTATTCGTCTGTTAACCTTATGCTGCACATCACAAGTATCTGTTTCATAGCTCCCAAGATAATTAAACTGTGACACGTGCTCAAGACTGCAACCATTCAGATTAACTGAATAATAGCCTACATGACCAATTATCATCACTTTAGTTTTCTCCCTGTTTATCATCAAACCTACTCTAACACCAGTATCATCAACAGTTATAATGAAAGATTTGATCTCATCAACATCATTGACCAAAAGGTCTAAATCATCAGCATAATCTAAATCAGAAATTTTCGTATCTCCAGACCATTTGAGGCTAAAATCTTTCACTTGCAGTGAATATCGCATACCATATTCAATAACCGAACTAAAGAGAAAAGAAGACAAAGTGCACCCTTGTCGAATACCAGAAGTAATGCAAAACTAATTGCTACAAGCCTTACCAATCCTCACACACGATTCAGTGCTATTATTGAGAGCTACCATTATGTTAACTAATTTATCTGGTATGCTATACGAACTCACATCAACCACAAATTATGACTATCAGCAGAGTCGAAAGTCTTTTTGAAGTCAACAAAGCTATAACTAAAGATTTCTGAAACTCTAAACATTGCTGAAGAATCTGCATAAGTGAAAATATTTGATCTACACATCCCCTAACACTTCTGAATCCACATTGCTCATCATGCAATTGCCTGTCAACCAGATTCTTAATTCTATGAAGTGCAATCACACAAATAAATTTACCTGGAACAGAAAGATGACTGATACCCTTATAGTTATCACAAAAATTGCGATCACCTTTTTCGAAAATAGGAATGATAATAGCTGTGGTAAAATCGTTATGAACCATACCTTTATCATAAAAGACATCTGAAATTTCAGTCATCCAAGTGCTAACCGAAACATTCCTAGCTCTAAGCATTTCCGTAGTAATTTCATCTACCGTTGGTGTTTTATGTAATTTAAGTTTAGAAATAGTCAAAATAACTTCAGATTCAGTTATAAGGCCAATGTTAAAGCTACCAATGCATCTATTGTCATTACAAACAATGGGAGTGTAACTAATCACATTGTTTAGAACATCACTGAAATGCTCAGCCCACCTAACCATGACAGAATCCTCACCTTCTAAAACCTTACCTTGTTTATCTTTCAATCCATGTATACCTGCCCGTTTTCTACCACACAATACATTAACTATTTGGTACAGCTCTCTGCCGTTGTGCTTTCTAACTGCTTCCTCGGCTTTGTCAGTCAAGCCATCAAGCCAAAGATTCTGATCAGCAGCATCTATGGCACTTTTTTCTTTTTTTTCAACCCTGCTGAGGAGTGGTCAACTTCACAGGGTTCTGGTGCTTACCAATTATACCTACTAGACTGGACTTGTTTATGGATTTGAGTTTGATTATGGATCCTGGACTTGCTGCACTGGTGGGCCTCTGTTGAGGGAGAATCTGCCGCTGTGTTTTCTGTTTGCTATTTGGGTTGCCAGCCCTAAGTGAGCAGAGGCATGGAATACCTTATATCAGCACCTTAACCTCACTTTGCTAGTTGGGCATCGTCAAGCCTTAACTGGAGAACGGTGTCTCAGGCAGGCCATGTGGCTCTTGAAAAAGTGCACTTGAAAAGGTGGTGCCTGAAGTTCCTACCAGCATCGGTGACTTCAGCCTCTAGCGGAGGAGGAACAGGTCTTTGCCCCATGCCTGCGATCAGAGGGCTGTTTGATGTTGTTGGCCCTACCAATCTCAATAAACCTAATTTTTTTAAAAGTCCTACTAATCATTTTCTCTCTGCAGGAACCTGGAACGTCAGGGAATTACAAAGAGATTATTCTCTTGATGTCCACATGCAGGAATTCCAGCGATATAACCTAAATATTCTAGGCTTGCAAGAGACCAGATGGACAGGTAAAGCTGAGATGCTTAAAAATAACTTTAAAATTCTCTTTACAGGGAGGGAGGATGGAAAGCATCACCAAGGCGTGGGTCTGCTGCTTAGCAGACATGCTAGTGATGCTCTTCTAAGATATGAGTGCATTAATAAAAGGTTTCTTACAGCAAAATTTCAGACAAGCATTAAAGACTTGAATGTTATCTGCTGTTATGCCCCCACTGAGGATGCTGATGAGGATGAGAAGGATAGGTGTTACAGTCAACTTCAGAATATTTTGGATTCTATCAAGAAATGAGATATTACCCTTGTTCTAGGTGACTTCAATGCCAAAGTTGGTACTGACTCTAACCTTTCGGGAGGGGTGACTGTCCCTTTTGGTATTGGTAGCTGCAATGACAATGGACAACGTCTCCTACAGGTAAGTAAACTCAATGGTTTCAGAATAACTAACACATATTACAAACACCACGACATGCATAAATACACATGGGTTTCACCTGATGGGCTGCATAAGAATATGATTGATTACATATTAATTAACAGCAAATGGGATAGTTCTGTTAGGAATACCAGGGCATAAAGGGCATATAGGGGAGCTGAATTTGGATCTGATCATTACCTTGTTAAAAGTATCATGCAAATTAAACTTAAAAACTGTTGTGCTAAAGTTAAAGTATTTACCTTTAATGCTGATGCTCTGAAAGACCCAGTTATAGCTAAAGCTTACCATGATAGATTACTTAGTCATTATGATAGTCATGGTTTGCTTACTACTGAAGTTGAGGAAGAATGGGGCCGTTTTAAACAGGGATTTTGGAAACTAACAGTACACGTTTGGGAAAAAAGAAGCAGAGGAGACAGAATTATTTAAGTGATAAAGCATTTGAGCTTATTTCAGAAAGGAGGAACGGCAGGAATGTCCTTAATCAGTACCCTACTAGTCCTAATAGAAAGGGTTACAGAGAGCTTAATAAAGAATCAGTAAGCTACTGATTCTTTTCACGTTTATGATACTGCAAATTTTGTATAATTTTGTCAAATTTGAAATTACTCAAGTATCTGTAGACAATGTGAACTACAAAAGTATAGATATGGCTCTTGAAAAAATATATTTAAGTGATAAAGCACTTGAGCATATTTCAGAAAGGAGGAACTGCAGGAATGTCCTTAATCAGTACCCTACTACTCCTAATAGAAAGGATTACAGAGAGCTTAATAAACGTGTAAAGAATCAGTAAGTTACTGATAAGAATCTTTGGTTTGATGGCTTGGCTGACAAAGCCGAGGAAGCAGTTAGACAGTACATCAGCAGAGAGCTTTACCAGATAGTTAATGTTTTATGGGTAGAAAACGGACAGGCTACAAGGATTGAAGGATAAACAAGGTAAGGTTATAGAAGGTGAGGATTCTGTCATAGCTAGGTGGGCTGAGCATTTCAGTGATGTTCTAAACAATGTGGTTAGTTATACTCCCATTATTTGTAATGATGATAAATGTATTGGGGGCTTTAATGTTGGCTCTATAACACAATCTGAAGTTATTTTGGCTATTTCTAAACTTAAACTTCATAAATCGCCAGGGATAGATGAAATTACTACAGAAATGCTCAGAGCTGGGAATGTTTTGGTTACAATTTGGATGACTGAAATTTTGAATAACTTTTATGATAAAGGCATTGTACAGTCGCTCAAAAAAATATCCGAACGTTGTCACGTGACACGAAGGTTGCCAGATCACTGATTTCTAAAAAAATCGTTGCCAGATATTTTTTCTGAATTCTGTAATCAACCGTAGTGTTCGGATACTTTTTTGAGCGACTGTACCTGAAGATTTTACCAGAGCTATTATTATCACTAATCTAAAAAAAGGTGATCGCAGTTCTTGTGATAACTATAGGGGTATCAGCCTACTCTCTGTTCAAGGTAAAGTTCTTTCCATGATTGTGCTTAATAGAATTAAGAATCTGGTTGACAGTCAATTGCGTGATGAGCAATGTGGATTCAGAAGTGGTAGGGGATGTGTTGATCAGATATTTTCACTTAGGCAGATTTTTGAGAAATGTTTAGTTTCAGAAACCTTTGGTTGCTAGCTTTGTTGATTTCAAAAAGGCTTTCAACTCTGTTGATCGTCATAATTTGTGGTTGATTGTGAGATCATATGGTATACCAGACAAGTTAGTTAACATAATGAAAGCTCTCTATAATAACACTGAGTCGTGTGTGAGAGTTGGTAAGTCTTGTAACAATTGGTTTAGCATTACTTCTGGTGTTCGACAAGGGTGCATCTTGTCTCCTTTCTCTTTAGTTTGGTTATTGATTATGTTATGCGAAATTCACTTCAAGGGAAAGATTTTGGCCATAAATGGGCTGGAGATACGAAAATTTCTGACTTAGATTATGCTGATGATTTCGCCCTTTTTGGCAAATGATGTTAATGAGATGAACTCTTTCATTCGAGCTGTTGATGAGACTGGTAGTAGAGTAGGTTTGGTTATAAACAGAGAGAAAATTAAAGTGATGAAAATTGGTCAGGCAGGTTGTGATTCAGTTAATCTGAATGGTTGCAGTCTTTAGCAGGTGTCACAGTTTAATTATCTTGGGAGCTATGTAACAGATACTGGTGATGTGCGGCATTAGATTAACAGACGAATAGGGATTGCTGCCGGGACTTTTAGGAATCTATGGAGAGTGTAGAGAAATAGGCGTATACACCTAAAGACTAAAATTAGACTGTATAATAATTTCGTTCTTTCTAGGGTTAGTTATGGTAGTGAAACTTGGACGCTGTGTAAACAAGATAATAGGAACCTAAATGCTTTTGATTCTAGATTCTTACGTAGTATCTTGGGTATTATATGGTTTAAATTTGTAATTAATGATGAGGTTAGGCAAAGGAGTCTGCAACCTCTTTTAAGCAGCATATTGTGCAGAGAGAGACTCCGCTGGTTTGGCCATGTTGCCCGTATGGATAATTATAGATTAGCGAATAGGCTTATGAACAGTGTGCCTAGAGGCCTCAGAAGGAGGGGGAGACCTAGAATGCGGTGGGCAGACAATGTCAAACAGGACCTTGTTAGAATTGGTGTGCAGTGGCTGGATGCAGCAGATGTAGCTCAGGACAGATATGCTTGGAGAATTAAACTGCACGGTCTGATTGGACCTCCGTAGCCCATGGCTGCTTGATGATGATGATGATGATGATGATGATGATGAAACTTTTGAAAAGCTTAGTTTAATAAAATAGATAATGTCGTAACAATTAATGTCATTTTTCTCTCTGAAGAAATTTTTGAATTCACAGCACTGTGTCCACTATTCCCTTTTAGCAATCAGTTTAGCATGGCATAAAATACTCGCCACATGCATGCGCAGTGAGAGAGATTTGTGTCGCTAGGCGCTGGTGCAGTAATATTTTCTTCCACTCCTATTACATCTTGTGAACAGCGTGTGCGCTCTGACAATTGTAAGCAAATAGTTGTGCACATTATATCGTTGGTTATTTGCTTTTCTCTGAAGTGAGTTATTTTTAGACGTTTCTGTTGTTGTTCATGCGATAATTAACTGAATTTCATATTTATTCGTAAATTAAGTTAATAGTTAAATATGAGTGCAAATAATAAAAGAAAGATTGATAATGAAAATTGCGAATTTCAAGAACGGTGGGAGATTGAATATTTATTTATTCTTAACCAGGGAAAGCCACAGTGTTTGGAATGTTTACAGACTGTAGCTGTGTGTAAAGAATAGAACTTAAAGCGCCATTACCTTTCAATGCATTAAAAAAAAATTATTCTTCGTACACAGGAGACATGAGAATAGCGCTCGTAAAAAATTGAAACAAAACGGAATTATTACACTATTCTTTTAAATAATATATCAAAATCTCGAGAATGTTTAGTAGCCGCATCGTTTGAGGTTTGTTTAGACGTAGCCAAAGCAAAAAGGTCATTTTCGGATCCAGAATTAATTAAAAAATGTGCCATATAAATGGCTCAAGATTTTGGCGACGAATAAATAGTAAAAAAAATTTCAAACTGTTTCACTTTCTCATCAGACCGTAAGTCGAGGTGTATGCATGTCACTAAAAAATTAGAGAAAATAATCAATAATTGCTGCTCTCTTTCTGTGGCTTTGGACGAAAGTACAGACATCCCTGATAGAAGCCAAATGCTTATTTTTATAAGGAAATGTAAATGAAAATTATAGCTATTCAGAAAAACCTTTAAAATTAGGATCATTACACGGAACAACAAAAGGTAAAGACAGTTATAAGGAATTAAAATGTGCAGTAGAGGAATATGGCGGATTTGATAAGTGCAACGCTATTTTAACTGACGGTGGCAGAGTTATGACGGGCAAAAATATTGGGTTCGCAGGACTGTTAAAAAAAGAAGGAATTAATTGTCGAATGTTGCACTGTATTGTGCACCAGGAGACATTGTGTGGCATTTCGCTGAGACTAAACGACGTAATGGAAAAGGTTATGAAAATTACCAATTTAATTCGTGGCTGCAATCGTTCTCTTACACATAGAAACTTTAAAGCTGTTTTGGAGCTTAAAAAGTTTTAAAAGTTTTGGTGCTTGTTTGGAGCTATTTAAAGCTTCATGCTGTGTATGGCGATCTGCTTTAACATAGTAATATTCGCTGGTTTAATGCCAGAAATGCCTCAAAAGGTTTTTTGCATTTCGAAAAGAAATTCATCTTTTTCTTACAAAATTGGGCACCGATGAAGATTTAATAGCAAGTTTTTTTGACAGAACTTTTCTATGTTCACTTGCTTTCCTAACAGACATTACAGATTATTTAAATATCTTGAATAAATCCTTACAAGGAAAAGATCAAAACGTGTGCTCTCTTTATAATCATGTTACTGGGTTTAGAAACAAACTATAATTGTTGAAGTCAAATTTGCAGGAAAAGAATTTAATTCATTTTGAAAGTTGTAAAGAGTTCTATAAAGAAATGAAGCAACTTAGTAAAACAGTTAATTTTGAAAAATTTGTTACTAAATTATATATCCTAATTGAAGATTTTAATAGAAGGTTTTCTCAATTTCATGACCTTAAGAAAGTTTAAATTTATTCAGTAATCCATTAAATATTGATATTATCACCGTAGATCCTAAATATCAAATTGAATTATGTGACCTTCAGGCCGACCCAATTATTGCATCTAATAGAGAAACTGGAATAGAATTGGTCAAACTTTTGCCTAAAGATAAATGTCCAAAATGAAAGATTTTAGACTTCAAATAATTTCTACGTTTGGAAGTACATATATCTGCGAGCGCGCATTTTCTGATATCAAATATATAAAAAAAAGGTACAGAAAATGCATGAAAGACTCTACACTTGAACATATACTTCGGCTCGTAACAACAAATATAGATATGGACCGAAAAGAAATTATTGCCCAACAACTACGGCCACATTGCTCCCATTAAATTTATTAAATATTTGATAAGGTTTAGAAAATTTATATTGGTTTATTATTACTTATTATTTTTTGTAGAAATAAAACAATTTTTTTGAAGTGACATGAACCGACTTTTCAATTACCTATCCTATCCTATTCTTTTTCTTTGGCCCGCGAAATATTGGCAAAAGCAGAAATGGCAGCGGTCTGAGAGAGTTGGACAGCACTGCATTATCCACTGGTAATAAACGCCTTTTTCAAGTAATTGGTTTTATTCTTGACTTCTTGTAATGCATCCTATGGATGCGTTCTGGACTTCTAAATATCGAAAATAATAGAATTAAAGTAAAGGAAACATTTCGTACTTGTAATTAAGAAGTTTGAAAGAATAGTGGTGGTTAGAAGAGGAGTAAAGAAATATCTTTAGGGCCGATTGGCATAGTCACCGAATCGAGTCTAAACAGATCGAAAGGACGTTCAGCAATATGAAAATCAGGAAGTGGGAAAATACAAAAGGAAAGCAGCAAGTATTGATGTTTTTCCTTAAAAACGACGTAATCACAATTGTTCACGGATGAGCCTCAAACGTAATCTCAGGAGTTGAACTTTCGCCTTTAGCCCTGTATGAGCAGAGGATGATAGCGATGATGAAATAACAATTGAGACTCTCAAGCTAAATATTCAGCATCATCCATCACATAATTATCTCCTCCCATCTTCAATGTAAACTACTCGTTCGTCATTTCCTTCTTAAGAAAAAATATTTTGCATTTGAATCCTTTAAAATATATTATCTTCTATGAATTTTACACGGCAGCACGACAATTGGGTGGACGTCAACTGGGTGGATAATAATTGGAAGTGCGACAATATTGGATACGACAAGAGGAAGGATGAGACAGTTGGGAGGATAAGACAACTGGTTGGACAATTCGATGGAACACAATTGGGAGGATACAAAAATTGGGTTGAAATAAAGAAATTATGAGAAATAAAAATTATCCATCTGAAAAATTATTACTGACATGGCAGGAATCGAACCCACAACTCTGTAGATACATGCCAGAGCGCTCTACCATAAAATCCACGCATCGGAAGAAAATTCGGTTTCAGGATAAAACTTATAAATCTTTCATTGGAATGTGGCGGACTTTGCGCCACCTATAATTCATGAAAGTAACTTATTTTCCAATTGTTGCTTATGATTTAGATCAGTGGTTCTGAAAATTTTATGCTTCACGTACCCCCTGGAAATGTGTATGTAACTGGCGTAGCCCTTGTATAGATAGATAAAAATATAGTTATAGTATAACAATGGGAATAAAATAAAACATATATATCAGTGGTTCTCAACCTTTTATGCTTCACGTACCCCCTGGAAACTTTTCTGTTAAAAGAAAAAAAATTAGTTGCATTTACCTCCTCCCCTGGGTCTAAAGGGTCAAGTGATTGTTGCCAATGGTAACTTCGTAACCTTCACTTTTCAACACCAAAATTTCAAACTTCTAATATAAACTACATTGTTTGGAATATTTGTTTGATATTTTGGAATCTTGAACTTTTTCCACCGTTATAGGGCGCAGTTATAACTTTTGGGAGATTCGAAAAATGCAAATCGTAATATATCATTAATACCTATTTCACAAAAAAACATTTTTTTTATCTGTATAAACAAAAAAGTTCGATATTTACAGAAGGATAGACAACAAAGCGAAATTATTCTTTAATTTTTCTTAAAAAAGTCCTAAAATTTACTCTTTTTGCCATCTTTTGCCATTTTTTAAAGTTCTTCCAATCGTGAGCACTGAAATATGTATCAAAATATTGCCCTTTTTCCGGAATCCACAAGTAATCGTGCAATACCATTGAACTTTGCATGCTAAACAATCCGAGCGACGACAAAACATGGCGTCCAATTTTGAGATGACCAACCTCTACTTATACAGGGCCTCTATGTTATCTAGGCAGATGTTGCCATCTAGTGTGCAATGCTTAAACTAGACAGAAGTTTCTTTTATATATATATATTTTGAGGGCGAATGGACAGGAAGTGTTACAGAGAAAGCGGTTTTTGATGTTGTATGAGAAGCCTGGAATGGCTTAGTAGAGCTTCTCAGTTATCTCCATCCTTTGTTTTGTAAAAGAATATTAAATGAAATAAATAGCTCATTTGAATGAGAGACGAGAGTTGGCTTAGAGAGAGCCCCTGAAATAAAGGTTACATAACATTCGTGACCCATCGAATGGTGTACCAGTGGGAAGTGTTTCCCTTGGGGATGAAGAACTCTGGGACATTTTTCCAGAAAATTGGGTATACCATAATTACGTACTAAGCTGATTATTGCTGTGCATATCTAGATGATATAGCTTTCTTTTTCAAACAGCTGGGAGGATCATCTTAACCTATTGGAGCGGATCTTAGGGATAGGAATGTCAAATATTTCTCAATCAGCCTTGTAAAGTTTTCTTGGGGGAGGAGCGAGACCAAATATTTTGGTCGCATTGTTGGTTCTGGCAGGCACCGCCCCCACCATGCAAAAGTAGAGGTCATCAGAAAGATGAAAGCTCTTCGAATGAAGAAGGAACTGAAGAGCATATTAGAACTCTTCGGATATTACCGACACTATATAGATCAGTATGCAGCGATTGCAAAGCCACTCACAAACATGACTCTGAAGCAGGCATCTGCACAGTGCAACGGTGCGTACAAACAGATACGGCATTCGAGGCACTGAGGAGGGGGGGGGGGGCTCTCGTTTCTTTCTTTCTTTAAAATATCACCTTTGAATTTTCAAATGAGCTTTTTCTCATTATCGAAAGTCATTTTTTCTTATGTTATCTATCAATAATGCAGTAATGTTTGCACACGTTTCTACAGATTTTATCTACTATCTGTGGTAATATAAATATTTATCCGAGATTTAAATGGGCCAGCACACAGACCTTTCAGAACACTAGTAAGGGAAAGAGAGTGTCTAAAAATATTTAACATATTTAGCAAATTTTAAAGACTTGTAAAACGTAGGGGATGTGTTATAGTACATTAATCCATTTTCCCGGCTCGTTGGTGTTTCTTGCCCCTACTCTCTCCCCTTCGATGTTTTATAGATGCGGATCCGGTCACTGTTATTGTGACGTCTTTCAATACATCCGATGTTACTCAATGTGTAACACGAATAGGATATGGTAGATTCAATCCATTATCCACCGGAAATAACGTCTTTTTCAAGTGACTGCTTTTATCTTGACTTCTTATCTTTTCAAGATTTTTTTACTTCATTCTTTTCAAGTGACTGCTTTTATCTTGACTCTTTCTTAAGGACAAATTTCTGGAACGCATCCTACGGATGCGTTCCAGAAATTTGTCCTTAAGCTTCTAACAGTTGTAGTTAAACGAACCATTTCATATTTGTAATAAACAAGTTTGTAAGAATAGTGGTAGTTAGAACAGGAGTAAAGGAAAACCTTTGGGGTAGATTGACTTAGTCACCTAATCGAGTCTAAACATATCAAAATGCCGTTCAGCAATATGAACATCAGCAAGAGGGAAAATACAAACAGGAAAGCAGTAACTATTAATGTTTTTCCTTAAAAACTACCTAATCACAATTATTCAAGGATGAGCCCCAAACATAACCTCTGGAGTTGAACTTGCTCCTTTAGCCCTGTATAAGTGGAGAATTATAGCGATGATGAGAGAAGAGTTGAGGACTCTCAAGCTACATATTCAGCATCATCCGTCACATAATTATCTCCCAACTTCATCCTCAATCAAAACAACTCGTCATTTCCTTCTTAAGAAAGAGGGTTTTGCATTTGAATCCTTTAAAATATATTCTCTTCTATGAATTTTACACGGCAGCGCGACAATTTGGTGGAAGTCAACTGGGTGGATAACAACTGGAAGTGCGAAAATTGGGAGAATAAGACAATTGGGTTGAAATAAGGAAATTATGAGAAATAAAAATTATGTATCTGAAAAATTATTACTGACATGGCTGGAATCGAACCCACAACTCTCCAGATACCTGCCAGAACGCTCTACCATATAAAAGTAATGTATATATATACATATACATTACTTGACGGATGTGACAGGGTGTCTCAAAAATATGGGTACAAATTTTTAGGGGAGGTAGATAACATCTAAAGGAATGAGAATTGCATAGGAACCCATAACCGGAAACGTCATGGGAAAGTGGTAGCAGAGGTACAAGATCTGAAAGGACACAAGACAGTGATTAATGGGAAAACATTTATTGGACATAATTATTACAAATGGCGTACCAGATGATACACTTCATAATGTTACAGCAGATGCTCGAAGTTTCCACCATGAGACTCGATGCATGCGTGACACCGACGGAGCATTGATTGCCGAACACGTTCGAACACACCTGGAGTTTCTTTGATAGTAGCAGCAGCGCTGACGAGCCTTGCCACGAGATCCAGGTCAGACTCCACAGGCGATTCCTACACGGTAGCTTTGAGGACCCCCCACAGAAAGAAATCAACGCTCGTTAAATCACGTGAGCAACTGGTCCAGCACGCCAAATCCATTGTTGCCCAAAAGACATGTTCAAATGCACACGAACACACGCACATAATAATCAATCACAAACAATCCATAATGGGGAGACGCCACATCATGTTGAAACCACATGTTGCGTCTCACATTTCCTGAATATGGGCAAGTAAGCCTGGTAGAACCTGTTCCAGAAAGATCAGATACTTCGCGGAGTTCATGCGGGATAGTAAAAGGTATGGCCCGACTAAACAGTCGCCGACCAAACCTGCCTGCACATTTACTACGAAACGATGTTGTGTGCATGGGTGCGCACACCGTGGGGGTTCTCGTGAGCCCACAAATGCGCATTGTGCTGATTGAATACACCATCCCGAGTGAAACTGGCCTCATCAGCAAACGAAACATAAGTTGGGAAATTCACATCTTGGGCACTTTCTTGGAGATACCACTGCGCAAAACGCACACGTGCAAGTTGATCTGCGGGGAGAAGTAACTGAACCCTTTGGAGATCAAAGGGGTGTAAGGACTCGCCGTGCAAAACACGTTGTACACTGCAACGAGACACTCCTAAGGCAGAGGCAATGGCACGTGTGCTGGTACTAGGATTATTCTCCACGGCATCCAACACACTTTCTTCCATGGCGGGAGTACGCGTCGATCGTGGCCTGCCCTCACTTCTGCTATCTCTTAATGACCCATAATCGCACAAATTTTGATGCGCATGCGCAAACAAACGGTGGCCCAGTACATGCCCAGTACAAACAAACGGTGGCCCAGTATGTGGGAAGCGTTCTTGATACATTCGTTGAGCGGCTCGTCCGTTGCCCTCAGCCATTCTATACACTAAGTGCATGTCTGCCAGCTCCCTGTTCGAATGCCTTTGCATGCGCTTCGTAAACCGACTATCACTCGAATGAGGAAATCCGAAATTTCCCCCCTAGCGCACTGATGAACAGCGCCGCCTTTTGACTTACGGTGACGTTTCCGGTTATGGGTTCCTATGCAATTCTCATTTCTTCAGATGTTATCTACCTCCCCTAAAAGTTTGTACCTATATTTTTGAGACACCCTGTATATACACATTCTTTCTGATAGCATTTTACGAAAGGCTGTATTTTTTTCTTCATATTTTTCTCTATGTATTTTTTAACAATATCAAAAATTATCTTTTAATTTTGGAAATGTTATTTAGCTTCAAAATTTCTCTAGACACTTGGTTCAACAGGTGTGGGATTTCTTAATCTTTAAGATGGAGGACGTGATTATTATAAACTGTGTTTTTTTCGTATCTACCGTTTTACTCTTCGTTAATTTTTCAAATGAAATATATTTCTTACATTCACTCATTATAAAAATACTTTTCCTCAAATTATATACAGAATGATTCAAAACTCTTCAGCCAAATTTTAAGAGGTGATAGAACACACCTAAACAAGCACTTTTCGTTCTACAATGCATGGTCGGAACTCAAGCGGTGAAGCGCTAGGGGTTAGCAGTTACTGTCTGGCACACGTCTGGTCGGAAAGCGCTCCCGGTGAAGTCTTTGGGCTTCCCTCGCTTTCCTGTCCACAGCTCCTTTCGTGAAATGCATGTCCGCCTTCTCCTGATTCGTGAAACAATCCGTCCGTTCTGCAATCCACGGTAGAAATGACGACGAATGCAAAAACCAGCTCTTATAAATGTTCACTGGAAAGCGCCCTCTAGAGCTTCACCGCTTGAATTTCGACCAATGCATTGTATGACGAAAAATGCTTGTTTAGTCTATCATCCCTTAAAGTTTAGCCGAAGAGTTTTGAATCGCCATGTATATATACACACACACATTGTTCTCTGAATTAGATACCTTTATTCAATACCGAGTTAGTCCTCCTTTAGTACGAATTACAGCACGTATGCAGTTTGGCATAGATTCCACAAGATGTTGGAATGCTTTTACATCTCCAGCAGACCAGGCATTCACCAGACAGTCCTTTAACTGGCTCAGATTTGACTGAGAATTCTTCTCCCGGATCTTTCTTTCTAACGTGTCTCATAGATTTTCAATTGCGTTCAGATCCGGGCTTTGTGATGGCCAGGAAAGATGGGGTAGTCGCTGAACCCATCTTGTGTGATGGACAGTAGCATTGTCATCCATTAAACAGGCGTCACCTGCTGGATAAAAAGTCAACATTGCAGGATGGACATGATCGGCAAAAATTCTCAGATAATCCTTGGAGGACACCCGACTATACATCAATATCAAGGGACCCGTTCCGTACAAACAGAACGTGCCCCACACCATGACACCACCTCCAGAACCTTGAGGTGTATCGCGACTCGTCCGACCACAGGACTTTTTTCCAGTCTTCCATTGTCCAGTCACGGTGTTCCTGACACCACTGTAGACGAACTTTCCGGTTCTTCGCAGAAATCACTGATTTCCGTATAGGCATGCGATCTGCTAATACCGATCCTCTTCAATTCCCTGCGCATAGTTCGGTGAGACATGGGTCGGGAACAGCCTTCATTGAATGCTTCGGTCAACTGATGCACATAGGAAGTCCTGTTTCCCCGTACAAGCCTTCTCAGATGACGGCGATCTCGTTCCTGACAGATTGTCGTCGCGCCACACTTACGCCTCTTAGACAAGCAATGTGGGTGATTTTTCCACTGATTGAAGACCCGAGATATCTCACCTGTTGAGAAACCTCTCAGCTCTGCTGATTTTGAAATCGTCGCTTCAGCCAGTCGGGCACCCACAAAAAGCCCTTTATCGAACCCCAAAAATCCTTTGTATTTTCCCATTGTGATCAACACTACTAATGAGCAGCAGTCTTAAATAGTCGCCTAGATCACGTGGCGCTGCACGTTACCACGTAATTTGCATATACGCTGCACAAGTGACGTTTACGTACATCTGCATAAAGGTTTCTAATATAGTGGCGGGTGTGTTTCTATGGTTTCAACAGATAAAACGCCGAATTTGCTAAAAATATCATTTCTATTAACAAAATTCTTTTTAAAATTAGAATGACCCAAACTTTTAAGCAAAATAATCTGCATCTTTTTAACCTTAATTAATTGAGTTTTATATGTCACTCCATAGAGAAAAATTCCATATCTAATGGATTCAATGAGTCATTTAGAGGCTAAAACAAAACTATCTTGATTTACTACCGTTTGAATTTTTTTAATTTTTTATATTTTTCGCAGTGTATCATATTTTTGCATAACAAGTCAATATGATAATTTCATCCAACATTAGAAACAATTTCATCCATCACAGAAGCAATTTCATCTAACATTAGAAGCAATTTCATCCTATTTTAGAAACAATTTCATCCATCATTAGAAGCAATTTCATCCATCAGAGAAGCAAGTTCATCTAATATTAGAAGCAATTTCATCTAACATTAGAAGCAATTTCATCCAACATTGAAAGCAATTTCATCCATTATTAGAGGCCATTTTATCTAACATTAGAAGCAATTTCATCTAACGTTACAAGCAATTTCATCCTACTTTAGAAGCAATTTCATCCAACATTAAAAGCAATTTCATCCAACATTAAAAGCAATTTCATCCATCATTAGAGGCAATTTCATCTAACATTAGAAGCAATTTGAACCGTCACAGAAACAATTTCATCCTTCATTAGAAGCAATTTCATCCATCACAGAAGCAATTTCATCCTACTTCAGAAGCAATTTCATCCATCATTAAAAGCAATTTCTTCTAACATTAGAAGCAATTTCATCCTACTTTAGAAGCAATTTCATCCATCACAGAAGCAATTTCATCTAACATTAGAAGCAATTTCATCTAACATTAGAAGCAATTTCATCCTACGTTAGAAACCAACTGGGTCTACCCCGGCCTATCCATCATTAGAAGCGATTTCATCTAACATTAGATGCAATTTCATCTAACATTAGAAGCAATTTCATCCAACATTAAAAGCAATTTCATCGATCATTAGAGGCTATTTTATTTAACATTACAAGCCATTTTATCTAACATTAGAAGCAATTTCATCTAACGTTACAAGCAATTTCATCCTACTTTAGAAGCATTTCATCCATCACAGAAGCAATTTCATCCAACATTAAAAGCAATTTCATCCATCATTAGAGGCAATTTCATCTAACATTAGAAGCAATTTGAACCATCACAGAAGCAATTTCATCCTTCATTATAAGCAATTTCATCCATCACAGAAGCAATTTCATCTAACATTAGAAGCAATTTCATCCATCATTAGAAGCAGTATCATCCATCACAGAAGCAATTTCATCTAACATTAGAAGAAATTTCGTCCTATGTTAGAAGCAATTTCATCCATCACAGAAGCAATTTCATCTAACATTAGAAGCAATTTCATCCTACGTTAGAAACCAACTGGGTCTACCCCGTCCGATCCATCATTAGAAGCAAATCCAATATTAGAAGCAATTTCATCACTGTTTTTTTTCATTCACTTTTCTTTCATCACATGTCATGGAAGATACCCGCCCAAACATTGATGGCAAACCGTTGTTGATGACCATGCGCTATTGTGGCATGAGTATATTCTTGTGCGGAAACGTGAGAATTGTGCGCATTAAACACAACCTTAACGTGTGAAAGAGGCCTCATCTGAGAAGAGCACATGAGTCAGAAAATCAGACTGCACCGAGTTCTGCTGCAGAAACCAGCGGACACTGCAGAAACTCACAGGACAAAAAATAGTCATCCCTGGCTGAATGTCACCTAATTGCGCGCAATGCAGAGAAGCACCTAATAGCGCATAATGTCAAGTAATAGCGCATAATGCGAAAAATAGCCGAAATCCTCTCTGGCATGGATGCCACCAGTGTGAGGATGTCGTGCACATCAATATTCATCCACTCTTCCAGCAGCAAATGCCGCAGTTCGGCCAGATTGGCCGGATGGCTGGGACGGCACTTCACTCTTTGCCCCAAATAATCCCACAAGTTTTCTATAGGATTCAAATCCGGGGATTAGACGGACCAGTCGAGATGTTCGAAGGCTTCAGAATGCTCGTTGTGCCAATCTGACACACTTCGAGCCCTGTGAACGCGACAATTGTCATCTTGGAAGATTTGGGTGTTCACTGTGATGGGGTTACTTCTGGTGTTCACTGTAGAGATGCTGCACAAAAGGCAACATGTGGTCGTCCAGTAGCTCCATATAGCACTTCTTGTTCAAGTGTGACGTCACCACAACCAAAGGACCCATTTTCTCTACGTGAAACACCCCCAAAACATCACAGAGTCTCCTCCAGCTTGAACATAACCATGCACACAGTCCGTATGGAAAGCTTCATACGGTTTATGTACCCGTCGCCTCCCATCATTCGAGTACAAGCAAAAACGTGACTCATCCGACCGGATCACACGCATCTTTCTTACTAAAGCATAGTTAAAATTGATGGGCAATGGACACAAAAAAATAGTATGATTTTTATTTTTTTTATTAATTTTATTCAACATGCTGCTTAAAAAAAAGTAGGTATGAGGATTGTAAAAGACACAATAATTGAACATATAGTGTAGGTAAGGATAATGCTACATATTTCAAGATAAGGAAAATTAAAAAGTCGACTCAAAATGAAACGGTGTCGATAACACCATCTATTTCAAAGAACATTTAAGCAGCACCAAAGGAACACCTTATATGATAAACAGAATATTAGATAAAACAGCATTCAAAGGCGTAAAATAACTGCCTATTTTCATATATTAAGGAAGGTATCACTCCGAATATACGATCAGCTTCAGAGAAAAAATTGTCTTGAGTTGGGTGGGATACGAACCCACGACTTCCTGATGATGTGATTACAGAATTCACATTCTGATTACAGAATTCAGAAAAAATATCTGGCAGCGATTTTTATGGAAATTAGTGATGTGGCAACCTTTTTCTACGTAGACGACGGTTGCCAGAATACTAATTTATAAAAAAAATCGTTGCCAGATATTTTTTTTTGAATTCTGTAATCAACCATAGTGTTCGGATATTTTTTTTGAGCGACTGTACTCTGGACCACTGTACTATCGGCTGCCGATCAAGATCTCCTTTAATTGATGCTATGAACTTTCCATCAGCAATACACAATTCTCCATGTCTCATGAAAGTATTGTCCTATTGAAAAAAATCTCTTCCATCCATATTTTCATCTTGAATTCGTTTATTCGGAAAAAAATAAAATAACGAGAAAATATTTTCATTTTGTCATCTATAGATATTTAACGGATGATATTAACATTTTTTGTTTTAGGGAAAGATTAGAAAATATTTTAGCGTTGGATAGGTATTAATGAAATACTAGTATTTGCATTTTATTATTCTCTCAGAAGTTTAAATTGCGCCCTATCACTCTGAAAAAAAAACTTAATTTTATAATTTCAAACGTATGTTGCAAACAATATATTTATGCTAGAAATCTGAAACTTTTGTGCTGAAATGCAAAGTTTTTTTATGTTAATTTTTATTTAATTAAATAATGATATGAATCTTTATTTTCTCATAGTAATGTGTTAAAGAACGATTTACAGTTGTCTCATAAAGCTACATAGCTTGTCTGCAGGAAATATAACAATTACAATATTCATTTAGTTTAAATAATTTGAGGATAAAAAAATAATAAAAAAAAACAAATAAAAGTAAAATTAAACAAAGGTTGTAGAATTATCTGGTTACATAGTTCACAAAGCCAGAAAGCGAATAAATGTATATAATAAACATTAGTGTCACATATCAATAAACAGAAATGAAAATATCAAATGACAAAATATGATAGAAACTAACTCGAAGTGATTTTAAAACACCACTGTCATATAAAGTCTTCCATAAAAAAACGGTTTTAAATTTCTCTTCAAAGTCGAAATTTTGTAGATGCATAATATATCTCTATGCAACGAATAATAGACGAAAGGTATTTCATCATCACTTACAGATTTTCCATAATTAATTTTGATATTTGGTAATTTAAAAAAGTTTCACACTGAGAACAATGGTTTTTCCCATCACCACGTGTATTCGGAAAATGCCATTTTGTTTTGTTTTAAGATATAATTACTTAGTTTCAGATAAAAATTAATCTTTTCAGTTAGATAGATAATGATAAAATAGTACAAATTGCACTTTCTGAATCTCAAAAAAATTCAATTGCTCCTCAAACAAAGGAAAAATCTAAACTTTGAACTCTTTTAAATGAATATTGCAAAAGATATTTATGCATATTCTTACCCTCGTGAAAGTGAGAAAAATAAATCTTTTTTTAAAGAGAGAAAATTGGGAAAATCTTTTTCTCTTGAATAGGTACTAACGGCGTTATTATTATATAAAACTGACAGCAGTTTTAGCGTTTTCAGTTTCATAAAAACTACATTCTATATTCTAACTTAACTCTATTACCATATTCCTTCGATTCTAAGACGCACTTTTTTTTCCCCATATGAACGTCTCTAAAAACAGGGTGCGTCTTAGAATCGAAGAAATACGGTATTATTCTATATTCTTAACTCTGTTATTATAATATGTAACTTAACTCTATTATTGTTTATTATTTATTACTTCTCTCTCTATATATATAACTTAACTCTATTAGTATTTATTATTTATTATTTCTATATATATATATAACTTAACTTTATTATTATTCTATATTCTAACTTATATCCAAATCATATGCTAATGACAATTCTTTATACACGAAATGAAAAGTGATTTCTTCAGGTTCTAACGTTCAGTTCATCAGAAAAGAACAGTTTGTGTTTGTGAGTGACACGGAACTGTTGGGCGGGATGGCCACAGTCGGTTCGTCGCAGAAAATCAATTCACTAGAAAATTAAATTAAAAAAAGATATTAATATTTATTTTGATTACTTATATTAAAATCATATGATAATGACGTATTTTATTAGTTTATAAATAACGTTTTCAGTTACACAAAATAACTGGCGGGCAACAGATGGTCGAATTAATACCACTGCTTGCAGCGCCGCCTCCAGTAGCAGGTCGTGATTATCATTTTACCACTAACTTTCAGAGTGTGTCGACATCTTGCTTCTCACTTATATACAAATATCTAAATAATATTTGCGTTTTTCTTGCCTTTTGGAAAGAATTTGAAAGAAATCATTTTTTTTCAAATTCTTTCCAAATATATCTTAAAATCTTAATAAGAAATCTTAATAAAATCTTAATAAGATCTTTCCAAATAAATCTTATTAAGATTTTATTAAAATATTATGAGAAAATTTAAATTTAACTGACCATTAAAAAAACACTTACCTGTGTAATTTTAAACAACACGTCAATATTAAAGCATGGAGCAAAATTAATTAAAATATTGCTTGGCAGTAGGTTTGGTATATAATCCCTGTTTTAGTAAGGCCTATTAAAAACCCCTTACCAAGCACCGACATAGCTATGAACATTTCTAAAGGAGACTGGCAATAGAGCCTTGTCTAATGTCTGGAGATTCCTTATATCTAAATGATTTTCTAATGACGTATTTCATTAGTTTATAAATCACATATGTAGTAAAAGCTAAAGAAGCAGTAACATAGGTATAACCATTTCTAAACGGGTGAGCAATAGAGCTTTGTTTGTTCTCTGGATCCCTATATCGACATCGTTTGCTAATGACGTATTTCATTAGTTTATAAATCACATATGTAGTAAAACCTGAAGAAGCAGTCACATAGCTACGGTTTTTGTAAACGAGTGAGCAAAATGTCTTATCCTTCTGTCTGGAAAATATTAATAATCGGAATGGAGAGGGGGGTAACACCCTAAAATAAATCAGGAAATGTGTATTGCACTGTTAACGAAAATTGTGTCTCATAAATGAAACGGATAGCGAAATCTAATCTTTTCATAATGGGGCTCTACGTCAGCACCAGTTCAATTCATTTATTTACCATCTCTCCTCTTATGCTGTTTTCAATATCCTGCCTGGAAACTGCTTTATGGAGCAATATTTCAACCTTAAACTGCATTTGGATATCAGAGCAACAACAAATTATCTTTCGATAACAATGATAAGTCGAATCTCGATATCCTAGCAAAAGAAAAATCGCATCTTATCCCAATAATGCAAAATCGAATCTCTTTGTCACGGTAACAATAACACGTTATCCTAGCATCGATAAATAGAAACTCGATATCATACCACCGATAAATAGTAACTCGATATCATACCACCGATAAATAGCTACTCGATATCATACCACCGATAAATAGCTACTCGATATCATACCACCGATAAATAGTAACTCGATTTCATACCACCGATAAAGAGCAACTCGGTATCCCTGCACCGATAAATAGCAACTCGGTATCATACCACCGATAAATAGCTACTCGATATCATACCACCGATAAAAAGCAACTCGATATCATACCACCGATAAATAGTAACTCCGTTCCTATCACCGATAAATAGCAACTCGGTATCATACTACCGATAAAAAGTAACTCGATATCATACCACCGATAAATAGTAACTCGATATCATACCACCGATAAAGAGCAACTCGGTACCCTAGCACTGATAAATAGCAACTCGGTATCATACTACCGATAAAAAGTAACTCGATATCATACTACCGATAAAAAGTAACTCGATATCATACCACCGATAAATAGTAACTCGATATCATACCACCGATAAAGAGCAACTCGGTACCCTAGCATTGATAAATAGCAACTCGGTATCATACCACCGATAAATAGCTACTCGATATCATACCACCGATAAAAAGCAACTCGATATCATACCACCGATAAATAGTAACTTGGTATCCTAGCACCGATAAATAGCAACTCAGTATCATACTACCGATAAAAAGTAACTCGATATCATACCACTGATAAAAAGCAACACGGTATCCTAGCACCGATAAATAGCAACTTGGTATCCTAGCTCCGACAAATAGCAACTCGATATCATACCACTGATAAATAACAACTCGGTAACCTAGCACCGATAAATTGCAACTCGACATCATACCACCGATAAAAAGCAACTCGATATCATACCATAGATAAATAATAACTCGATATCATACCACCGATAAATAGCAACTATCCTAACACCGTTAAATAGCAACTCGGTATCCTAGCTCCGATAAATAGTAACTCGATATCATACCACTGATAAATAGCAACTCGGTATCCTAGCACCGATTAATTGCAACTCGACATCATACCACCGATAAATTGGAACTCGACATCATACCACCGATAAATAGCAACTAGATATCCTAGAACCGATAAATAGCAACTCGGTATCATACCACCGATAAATAGCTACTCGATATCATACCACCGATAAAAAGCAACTCGATATCATACCACCGATAAATAGTAACTCGATATCATACCACCGATAAATAGCAACTCGGTATCCTAGCACCGATAAATAGCAACTCGGTATCATACCCCCGATAAATAGCTACTCGATATCAACCACCGATAAAAAGCAACTCGACATCATACCACCGATAAATAGTAACTCGGAATAATACCACCGATAAATAGCTACTCGATATCATACCACCGATAAAAAGCAACTCGATATCATACCACCGATAAATAGTAACTCGGTATCCTAGCACCGATAAAAAGCAACTAGATATCATACCACCGATAAAAAGTAACTCGATATCATACCACAGATAAATAGTAACTCGTTATCCTAGCACCGATAAATAGCAACTCGGTATCATACCACCGATAAATAGTAACTCGATATCATACCACCGATAAACAGCAACTCGGTATCCTAGCACCGATAAAGAGAAACTCGATATCATACCACCGATAAAAAATAACTCGATATCACACCACCGATAAATTTAAGCGCAGAAAGGATATTTCTTGGTTAGTTCTATATGTTACTGAAAGAAGTGGCTTCATTTGGCATTTTTAAAGTGCGTATGGTGACGTGACGTCTGTTATTTAGCAATATGTTCAGTTAAGTAACAAATGAATTAAATGCAGTTATCTTTGTTCATATTTTATACGCAAAACAAAGATTTTTCATTTGAAATAAGCATTCATCATTATAATTCTTTTGGTGTATTTTCTCTCTACAGTAATTTCACTAGCTCGTAATGCGAGTTTTAGGCCATTAAGAGCACTAATTTATACTTTTGTAGTTCACAATGTTTACAGATACTTGAGTAATTTCAAATTTGACAGAATTATACAAATTTTGCAGTCATAAACTTGTGAATTACAAGCTTAGTTTAATAATAGATAAGGTCGTAACAATTAATGTCATTTTTCTCTCTGAAGAAATTTTTGAATTCACAGCACTATTTCCACTATTTCGTTTTAACGATCAGTTTAGCCTGGCACAAAATACTCATCACATGCATGCGCAGTGAGAGTGATTTGTGCTCTCGTTAGGCGCTTCTGCAGTAATATTTTCTTCCACTCCTATTGCATCTTGTGAACAGCGTGTGCGCTCTAACAACTGTAAGCAGAAGGTTGTGCACAATATATCGTTGGTTTTTTGCTATTCTGTGAAGTGAGTTATTTTTTAGACGTTTCTGTTGTTTGTTTATGCGATAATTAACTGAATTTCATATTTATTCGTAAATTAAGTTAATAGTTAAATATGAGTGCAACTAATAAAAGAAAGATTGTTAATGAAAATCGCGAATTTCAAGAACGGTGGGAGATTGAATATTTATTTATTCTTAACCAGGGAAAGTCACAGTGTTTGGAATGTTTACAGACTATAGCTGTGTGTAAAGAATACAACTTAAAGCGCCATTACCTTTCAATGCATGAAAAAAAAGCATTCTTCGTGCACAGGAGACATGAGAATAGCGCTCGTAAAAAATTGAAACAAAACGGAATATCACACTATTCTTTTAAATAATATATCAAAATCTCAAGAATATTCAGTAGCTGCATCATTTGAGGTTTGATTAGAAGTAGCAGAAGCAAACAGGTCATTTTCGGATCGAGAATTAATTAAAAAATATGCCATAAAAATGGCTCAAAATTTTGGCGACGAATAAAGAGTAAAATAATTTCAAACTGTTTCACTTTCTCATCAAAACGTAAGTCGACGTGTATGCGTGTCACTAAAAATTAGAGAAAATAATCAATAATTGCTGCTCTTTTTCTGTGCTTTGGACGAAAATACAGACATCTCGATAGAAGCCAAATGCTTATTTTTATAGGGAATGTAAATGAAAACTATAGCTATTTAGAAGAACTTTTAAAATTAGGATCATTACACGGAACAACAAATGGTAAAGACATTTATAAGGAATTAAAATGTGCAGTAGAGGAATATGGCGGATTTGATAAGTGCATCGCTATTTTAACTGACGGTGCCAGAGTTATGACTGGCAAAAATATTGGGCTCGCAGGACTGTTACAAAAAGAAGGAATTAACTGTCGAACGTTGCACTGTATTGTGAACCAGGAGACATTATGTGGCATTTCACTGAGACTAAACGACGTAATGTAAAATATTATCAAAATTACCAATTTAATTCGTGGCTGAAATCGTTCACTTACACACAGAAATTTTAAAGCTGTTTTGGGGTTTAAAAAAGTCTTAAAAGCTTAGTTTGTTTTGGAGTTATTTAAAGCTTCATGCTGAGTATAGCGATCTGCTTTTTCATAGTATATTCGCTGGTTTAGTGCCGGAAATGCCTCAAAAGGTTTTCTGCACTTCGAAAACAAATTCATTTTTTTCTCACAAAACTGGGCACCGATGAAGATTTAATAGCAAATTTTGTTGACGAAAATTTTCCATGTTCACTTGCTTTGCTAACAGACATTACAGATTATTTAAATATCTTGAATAAATCCTTACAAGGAAAAGATCAAAACGTGTGCTGTCTTTATCATCATGTTACTGTGTTTAGAAACAAACTACAATTGTTGAAGTCAAATTTGCAGGAAAAAAATTTAATTCATTTTGAAACTTGTAAAGAGTTCTATGAAGAAATGAAGCAACTTAGTAAAACAGCTAATTTTGAAAAATATGTCCCTAAATTATATATCCTAATTGAAGATTTTAATAGAAGGTTTTTTCAATTTCATGACCTTTAGAAAGTTTAAATTTATTCAATAATCCGTTAAATATTCATATTAGCAACGTAGATCCTAAATATCAAATGGAATTACGTGTCCTTCAGGACGACCCAATTATTGCATCTAATAGAGAAACTGGAATAGAATTGGTCAAACTTTTGCCTAAAGAAAAATGTCCAAAATGAAAAATTTTAAACTCCGAATAATTTCTACGTTTGGAAGTACATATATCTGTGAGCGCACATTTTCTGATAAAAAATATATATAAAAAAGGTACAGAAAATGTATGAAAGACTCTACTCTTGAGCATATACATCGGCTCGTAACAACAAATATAGATATGGACCGAAAAGAAATTATTGCCCAACAACTACGGCCATTTTGCTCCCATTAAATTTATTAAATATTTGATAAGGTTTAGAAAATTTATATTGGTTTATTTATTACTTATTATTTTTCGTATAAATAAAACAATTTTTTTGAAGTGGCATGAACCGACTCTTCAATTACCTATCCTATCCTATTCTTTTTCTTTGGCCCGCGAAATATTGGCAAAAGCAGAAATGGCAGCGGTCTGAGAGAGTTGGACAGCACTGCATTATCCACTGGAAATAAACGCCTTTTTCAAGTGATTGGTTTTATTCTTGACTTCTTGTAATGCATCCTAAGGATGCGTTCTGGACTTCTAAATATCGAAAATAATAGAATTAAAGTAAAGGAAACATTTCTTACTTGTAATTAAGAAGTTTGAAAGAATAGTGGTGGTTAGAAGAGGAGTAAAGAAATATCTTTAGGGCCGATTGGCATAGTCACCGAATCGAGTCTAAACAGATCGAAAGTCCGTTCAGGAATATGAAAATCAGCAAGAAGGAAAATACAAAAGGAAAGCAGCAAGTATTGATGTTTTTCCTTAAAAACGACGTAATCACAATTGTTCACGGATGAGCCTCAAACGTAACCTCTGGAGCTGAACTTGCGCCTTTA
Organism: Ryuthela nishihirai; assembly: GCA_038380435.1. NCBI lineage: Eukaryota > Metazoa > Arthropoda > Arachnida > Araneae > Heptathelidae > Ryuthela > Ryuthela nishihirai. The sequence continues at coordinate 55,233,160 of JAWZYU010000006.1, read as the reverse complement.
GCCCTGTATGAGCAGAGGATGATAGCGATGATGAAAGAACAATTGAGACTCTCAAGCTAAATATTCAGCATCATCCATCACATAATTATCTCCTCCCATCTTCAATGAAAATTGTTCGTCATTTCCTTCTTAAGAAAAAATGTTTTGCGTTTGAATCCTTTAAAATATATTCTTTTCTATGAATTTTACACGGCAGCGCGACAATTGGGTGGAAGTCAACTGGGTGGATAATAATTGGATGTGCGACCATATTGGATACGACAACAAGAAGGATACGACAGTTGGGAGGATAAGACAACTGGTTGGACAATTCGATGGAACACAATTGGGAGGATACAAAAATTGGGTTGAAATAAAGAAATTATGAGAAATAAAAATTATCCATCTGAAAAATTATTACTGACATGGCAGGAATCGAACCCACAACTCTGTAGATACATGCCAGAGCGCTCTACCATAAAATCCACGCATCGGAAGAAAATTCGCTTTCGGGATAAAACTTATAAATCTTTCATTGGAATGTGGCGGACCTTGCGCCACCTATAATTCATGAAAGTAAATTATTTTCCAATTGTTGCTTATGATTTAGATCAGTGGTTCTCAAACTTTTATGCTTCACGTAACCCCTGGAAATGTGTATGTAACTGGCGTACCCCTTGTATAGAGAGATAAAAATATAGTTACAGTATAACAATGGGAATAAAATAAAACATATATATATCAATGGGTCTCAACTTTTAATGCTTCACGTACCCCCTGGAAATGTGTATGTAACTGGCGTACCCCTTGTATAGATAGATAAAAATATAGTTACAGTGTAATAATGGTTATTTTTACTCTGTTACTAAATCTAGCGACATTTTAGTTCTCTCGGCGTACCACAAAATTTTTTTCACGTACTCACGTTGAGAACCCGTAATTTAGATTATAAATGAGGAGGTCACTCACTCTTAAGCGTTCTGACCGAAATAATTCTAAATTACATGAACGCACCACAGTATTTGTGTCTATTATTCTTACTCTTTTTTCTATATAGGATTTTCATTTACCCTCTTTAATCCGACCCCACACTGTAGCAGAATTTTTACGAAGTCTGTTCCTTCTAAACCTAGTAAACGGAAAATGAAAGAACTGCCCTACTTAAACAAAGCTTCGTAGAATAATTTGTTTTTCTCACTAATACAACATTAATTAAAACCAAATTTTCAAAAAAAATTTACAAAGGAAATAACTGGAAGCAATTGAATGTGTCATAGGAAATCTAAACAGCCAATATCGGGAATTTTTCTGGTTAATACGATTTTCATTAAAACGGATTCGTAAATATTTTGTCCGATTCTCTTGGTTTTAAGTCAAAAAATCTGAAATAGAAGGATCAGAGGCGTAGGGACGGACAATGGTTGAGGAAGAGAAATAATAAATTTTCCAACTCCAAAATAAAATTTTGCCAACTGAGAAAAAAATGAAAAAATTGTCTCTGTCATGTTCGTACCTAGATTTTCGCTCCGGGGAGGGGGGACAATTTTTTCTACTCTCCTGCATTTTGATATGTATCTCCCAATTTTGCCGACTTGCCATAATTTCACAGGAATATCGCTTGAATTGTAGCAAGTCAGTGTGAATTTCCCAACTTTCCTTGTTTTGGCCAACTCTTCTTAATTTCACAAAACCAATCCCAATCGTTAAATCTCTCATAAATTTGCCAATAAAAAAAATAAAATAAATACCCCCTCAAGCAGCTGCTTGCCACAGAGGTCTGACAGGAGCCTGCCGGTTTATATGCCATAGTAGAAGGTCTGTGAGGATGGCAAGCCTCAGCAGAAAAAAGACACAAACAGCCATGCCTTACCCGGGACTCGAACCCAGGTCCCTTAGATCAGTAGCCAAGCGCGCTAACCACTAAAGTCACTTGAAATTTTTCAAACTCCCCTAGATTTTGCCAAGTTTTCTCAATTTCGCAAACTCTCTAAAATTTCACGAAACTAATCGAAATTTTCACTACTCGCCTGTATTTTACCAAGTGGATTCGAATTTTGCGAACTACCCTAGATTTTGCAAACTCCGTAAGATTTTGAAAAGAGTTCTCGATTTTAGCAACCATTTTTAATTTCATACAACCAATCCACTTTGTCAACCACGCCAAGTGATTTCCAATTTTCCCAACTCCCCTAGATTTTTCCAAGTTGCCTCGATTTTGCCACCGATCCTTAATTTCACAAAAACAAGCTCAATTTTTTCATCTCTACTGAAGTTCCAAGTCACTGCAATTTTTTCAAACTCCCAAAAACTTTGCCAAGTCGTCACGATTTTGTCAGCTCACCTTAATTTCTCAAACCCAAACCCAATTATCACAACTCGCCTGTATTTTACCAAGTGGATTCGAATTTTGCCAAGAGTATTCGAATTTTGCCAACTGCCTTAGATTTTGCTGTTTCCTCGACTTGTCAAACATTCCTTATTCACAAAACTAAACCTAATTTTCACAACTCGCCTATATTTTACCAGGTGGATTCGAATTTTTCCAACTACCCTAGGCTTTACTAAGTTGCCTCGATTTTGCGAACTTATACTCCACCGGCTGTATGAAGTATTTACAATGTATCTCACGCTTCCTTCATGTCTCGCTAGGAACCATGTTTTAATGACGGATGGTACCGTGAAAGTGACCTAGTAATTCTATGCATCATTTTTTCCATAATGGAATTTACACTCTTAACTCTGTATAATGCAACAATTTACGAGTAATATACATTATTTCTGAAATCTGTGAATCACAGTTTTCGCACATCTGTTTAATAAGATGGGAGTTTTAAAAATATCGTTACAAACGGGTGGAAATCGTGTTCGTAATATATTTGATTAAAACATAGTGATAAACATTATTTCGTTTTGGGAAAAAAAATATTAATTATTTGTTCGAACTGAAAAACATGCACATTCTTACCTTTTACTGACAAACGACCTTGCAATCATCGGCTCACAGCGGAGATGAACTTTTATTTCCTGTTGTGACCAGTCGATACCGCTGTGAGCTGATGATTGCAAGGTCGTTTGTGAGTTAAAGGTAAGAATGTGGATGTTTTTCAGTTCGAATTGCTATCTGCCTAGCAGTAAGTGAAGTGTTTTCGTCTAAAGCGATTATTTTAGCTCGTTTACGAGGCGTGATGTCCATGAAGTATTTAATAAAAAAAGTTTCCAATGAAAATTGTGAACTACTTACATAATCACGTCCTCAGTCTATGAAACATCAATTCCGACTAAAGTGGAAGTGTAAATAATAGCAGAGTAACACGATAATTCTAGACTTGCAGCAGAAGGTTACGGACAAGTTTAGACTTGCAGCAGAAGGTTACGGACAAGTTTAGACTTGCAGAAGAAGGTTACGGACAAGTTTAGACATGCAGCAGTTTAGACTACAGCGAAAGGGACTTAGCGTTCCTTCGCTTGTCCCAACTAATTAACACAGTACTGTACAGGCAAAGCCCTGAAAGTCGGGTTTTTTGCAGTGGTAATGCTAACTGTCCCTTCTTGTCTCTTAGGTTCTTTGGTTTAAGTATGAAAAAGGGAGCGAAACACACGCCACTTCGTTTTGGATCTTTCTAAAATATGTGATAAAAAGTGTATCCAAAAAATAGCTTTCTCGAAAAAAAAAAGAGTGTTAACCGTCACCAATTCGATCAGTTCGATTGTTGGCCCTACCTATCTCAATAAACCTAGTTTCTTTAAAAATCCTACTAATCATTGTCTCTCTGCAGGAACGTGGAACGTGAGGACATTGTATAGAGATTATTCTCTTGATGTCATCATGCAGGAATTCCAGCGCTATAACCTAGATATTCTAGGCTTGCAAGAGACCAGATGGACAGGTAAAGGTGAGATACTTAAAAATAACTTTAAATTTCTCTTTACAGGGAGGGAGGATGGAAAGCATCACCAAGACGTGGGTCTGCTACTCAGCAGACATGCTAGTTATGCTCTTCTAGGATATGAGTGCATTAATGAAAGGTTTCTTACAGCAAAATTTCAGACAAGCATTAAAGACTTGAATGTTATCTGCTGTCATGCCCCCACTGAGGATGCCGATGAGGATGAGAAGGATAGGTTTTACAGACAACTTCAGGATATTTTGAATTCTGTCAAGAAAAGAAATATTACCCTTGTTCTAGGTGACTTCAATGCCAAAGTTGGTACTGACCAGAGTCAGTACCAACTTTGGGGAGGGGTGATAGGCCCTTTTGTTATTGGTAGCTGCAATGGCAATGGCCAACGTCTCCTACAGGTAAGTAAACTCAATGGATTCAGAATAACTAACACTTATTACAAACACCGCGACATACATAAGTACACATGGGTTTCACCTGATGGGCTGCATAGGATTATGATTGATTATATACTAACTAACAGCAAAAGAGCTAGTTCTGTTAGAAATACCAGGGCATATAGGGGAGCAGAAATTGGATCTGACCATTACCTTCTTAAAAGTATCTTGCAACTTAAACTTAAAAAGTGTTGTGCTAAATTTAAAAACTTTACCTTTAATACTGAAGCTCTGAAAGATCCAGTTATAGCCAAAGCTTACCATGATAGGTTACTTAGTCATTATGACAGTCATGGTTTGCTTACTACTGATGTTGAAGAAGAATGGGGCACTTATAAACAGGCTTTTTTGGAAACTAACAGTACTCTTTTAGGAGAAAAGGAACAGAGGAGACAGAATTATTTAAATGATAAGGCACTTGAGTTTATTTCAGAAAGAAGGAACTGCAGGAATGTCCTTAATCAGTACCCTACTAGTCCTAATAGAAAGGATTACAGAGAGCCTAATAAATTTGTAAAGGATCAGTTAGCTACTGATAAGAATCATTGGCTTGATGGCTTGGCTGACAAAGCTGAGGAAGCCGTTAGGCAGCACAACAGCAGAGAGCTTTACCAGATAGTTAATATTTTATGTGGTAGAAAACGGACAGGCATACAAGGATTGAAGGATAAACAAGGTAAGGTTATAGAAGGGGAGGATTCTGTCATGGCTAGGTGGGCTGAGCATTTCAGTGATGTTCTAAACAATGTGGTTAGTTCTACTCCCATTGTTTGTAATGATGATAGATGCGTTGGCGGCTTTAATGTTGGCCCTATACACAATCCGAAGATATTTTGGCTATTTCTAAACTTAAACTTCATAAATCCCCAGGGGTAGATGAAATTACTATAGAAATGCTCAGAGCTGGGAATGTTTCGGTTAGCACTTGGATGACTGAAATTTTGAATAACTTTTATGATAAAGGAATTGTTCCTGAAGATTTTACCAGAGCTATTATTATCACTATTTTCAAAAAATGTGATCGCAGTTCTTGTGATAGCTATAGGGGTATCAGCCTACTCTCTGTTCGAGGTAAAGTTCTATCCACGATTGTCCTTAATAGAATTAAGAATCTGGTTGACAGTCAATTGCGTGGTGAGCAATGTGGATTTAGAAGTGGTAGGGGATGTGTGGATCACATATTTTCACTTAGGGCAGATTCTTGAGAAATGTTTAGAGTTTCAGAAACCTTTGGTTGCTAGCTTTGTTGATTTCAAAAAGGCTTTTGACTCTGTTGATCGTCATAATTTGTGGTTGATTGTGAGATCATATGGTATACCAGACAAGTTAGTTAATATAATGAAAGCTCACTATACTAACAGTAACTATAACTCACTATACTAACATACTGACAGCTCACTATACTAATTGTGAGAGTTGGTAAGTCTTGTAGCAATTGGTTTAGCATTACTTCTGGTGTTCGACAAGGGTGCATTTTGTCTCCTTTTCTCTTTAGTTTGGTTATTGATTATGTTATGCGAAATTCGCTTCAAGGGAAAGATTTTGGCCTTAAATGGGCTGGAGATACGAATATTTCTGATTTAGATTATGCAGATGATTTAGCCCTTTTGGCAAATGATGTTGATGAGATGAACTCTTTCATTCGAGCTCTTGATGAGACTGGTATTCGAGTAGGTTTGGTTATAAACAGAGAAAAAACTAAAGTGATGAAAATTGGTCAGGAAAGTTGTGATTCAGTTCATCTGAATGGTTAGAGCCTTCAGCAGGTGTCACAGTTTAATTACCTTGGGAGCTATGTAACAGATACTGGTGATGTGCAGCATGAGATTAACTGACGAATAGGGATTGCTGCCGGGACTTTTAAGCATCTATGGAGATTGTGGAGAAATAGCGTATACACCTAAAGACTAACATTAGACTGTATAATAGCTTGGTTCTTTCTAGGGTTAGTTATGATAGTGAAACTTGGACGCTGTGTAAACAAGGTAACAGGAAACTAGATGCTTACGCAGTATCTTGGGCATTAGGTGGTTCAACTTTGTAACTAATGATGAGGTTAGGCAAAGGAGTCTGCAACTCTTTTAAGCAGCATATTGTGCAGAGAGAGACTCCGCTTGTCTCGCCATTTTACCCGTATGAATAATTTTAGATTGACGAATAGGGTTATGAACAGTGTGCCTAAAGGCCTCAGAAAGAGGGGGAGACCTAGGATGCGGTGGGCAGACAATGTGAAACTGGACCTTATTAGAATTTGTGTGCAGTGGCCAGATGCAGTTGATGTAGCTCAGGACAGACTTGCTTGGAGAACTAAATTGCACGGTCTGGTTGGACCTCCGTAGCCCATGGCTGCTTGAGGATGATGATGATGATGAATTTCTACTTTTAAACATTGTTAGCATTTCTAAGTGTGATTAATTGTAGTATATCAAATTTTTTAGGAGACATATATATTATCTTTCCAACCGTTTAAGAAACGAGAAACTAGTAAAAATGTATTATTTGTGATCGAATTAATGAAGTTGTTCCCAGATTCTAAAATTGATCCAATACAAATATGCTAAACGAGAGATCATTAAACCTTCTTATCTGCAGACCATATTAGCGAATTTTAAATGATCTTTTTCGATTAAAGCCTTAATGTAGCTCATAATTAAGTGTATTTAACACCCTCATTGAAAGATTTACAAGTTGCATTAAAATTCACTGGGAAGACCGAATAAAAACGATAATTGGAAATTTTCAAAAGAAATTATTTATTCGAATAAAAAGTAGAAAGACAGTATTTTAAATAAGTGAATAAAACACATTGTTTTCGAAATAAAGAATGATCACATGTACTATTATAATAAAATGAGAAATGTTTATGTGCTTTTTCCTCGGCAAATGCAAAAATATATTTGTCAAAACATTGATTTGAATTGTCTAGTTCGTCAGGCATTTCGGGTGTTGGATTGTCAATCTTTGTGGGCCATAACTGGCTCGCAGTTTTAACACCCAGGTCCTATATTATTCTTTATTTTCAAACGTTTAGATACCCTACAGTACATCCTTTCTAAACTAGTTAGAAATTATTACATCGTCAGTAGTGGATACAACAGATAATTAAAATAAAATAGAATTTAATTTTAATGTCGCAGTGAAATCGCAGTGAAATTTTGAACAACTTTTATTTAAAGAAAATATTTTATATAAAATATAACAAGTAGTAAGTTAATTGAAGAAAAATATATATTATTTTTAAAAAATATTATCGAATAAGGGAGAAAAGGTAAAAATTTATTCCCTGATAAATCGATGCCATCTTATGGAGTGATTTAAAACAAGAAATTTAACCTTCAAATATGTTCAATACGTAATGAAGTGAAATGGCAGAAATTAAGTTAATGCTTAATGTTCCTGAACAGTGGGATCTGAGGGTGCTAAACAATGGGTTTGAACTTTTTCATAGAAAGTGTACAAAGAAAATATTATATTGATTTGGAAAATGCGTCGACGAGTGTTTCGATTAGAAGCAAGTTTTGATATCCATGAACCATAAACTAAAGACTTTCTGAAAGACAATTTTCTGTTAGGTCGGCCTCTCCTACCTCAACGGTTCATCCTACTGCGCATATTTCTCTTCGGATTAATGTCTCTATGAATACGAAACTTGTGACGGAATGATTAGGATACTTCCAAGAGAAGGGTTACCTTCTCTTAGAAGTATTACTACCGTGATATTTCTTTCAGAAAACACACTTCTGATTTTAATCAAATTTCGCCTCTTCGTGCGCAGGAAAGTCTCAAATACAGTGGACCTTCGTTATAGCGCTGCTCGCTATACCGCACACTCGGTTATAGCGCGGGCGATGTTCGCGATAAGTTCAAACATGTTTATACAGGTCCGTGCGGCGTTAGTGAGTATCGCATTTTATTGTTACTGCGCATTGAGTAATTGTGTATGTATTGAGTTCCTGCATGTATTTTGAATAGTGTTCAATTATTGTATGCATGATGAGTAAAAGAAAAGCTTACAGTGTGAAATTTATTGTGTCGCCACCGCGCCGCTCGGTATAACGCGGTTCACCTTATAACGCGGGTGTTGTTATTATCCGTCTAAAAATTCACTAGTGGTTATCCATTTTAAAAAATTTGAAAATTTATTTTATAACATTTTCAAATATTTTATAAAATCCTAAGAGATAAATTATTTTATTGTAACCGGTTTTAAAACAAATGGCTTTATTTTAACCTTAAAAAATTAAATTAATTAAATATTTATGCACATTAATTTCCCTCCTATCTTCTCTCCTTTTGTTCAAGGCTGTCCAGGCCTGATGTATCAGGTTAGCCTTGTCCATACTTTGTGCACATTAAAGAACAACTAGATCAGTTGTTCTCAAATTTTATGCTTCACGTACCCCCTGGAAATGTGTATGTAACTAGCGTACCCCTTGTGTAGATGGATAAAACTATAGTTATAGTATAACAACGGAAATAAAATAAAACATTTACATATATCATAATCTAGCGACTTTTGAGCTCTTACTTTTCACCTCAAAAATTTTACCGCGTAACCCCGAGGGGTTCACGTACCCCACTTCGAGAACGTTGACTTGAGACTTCCATCTGTCTCCCAATAGCTGTCCAGTGGGTCCCCTTCTCCAAAGTTCTCTGAGCCCTCGGAGTTCTTCTCACTCGTCATTTAACCCATTGTGTGAAAAAGGACTGCCACTCGGAAGTAAAACAACTCAACTCTTCTCTGAAGTTCCTACATTTGATTTGTTTAGTTCGACCAAAGATACACTAGACTGTGAAAGTGACCGTGTGTTATGTATGATAGCCAACAATGCAGGGGTAAAACTGGTTTCTGGTGCAAGACTGCATATTAGTAGTAATTGTTTACATTACTTTTGTCACCTTGTCCTTTTAATTATATCTCATTATACACGTGAGTAAATAAAGAATCTCTTTATTTATATCTTTATATACGTAACATTTTTGCTGTTCACCTTATTTGGAATTCAAAAAATTTTGGCAAAAATCAACCCCTCCACTCGAAAGCATCCGTCATTAGCTCATTAAAATTGTGGTAAACTATTTGCATATAATATATTGGTATGCTTTCCTTTTCCGATGCTTTATCACTCGTATTTTATTAACCTTTTTTGAACTCACAGTCATCTCCTCTGCCTCATTTTACCCAAAGGCGTACTGGTAGTTTCAGAAAGAGACTGTTTAAATGGTCCCATTTTTTTTCACGTATAATTCTAAATAAACCACGATTGTCGTAATGACTAAGTAACCTATTATGGTAAACTTTGGCTATAACTGAGGTGGGGTGGCTCATTCGGTATCACGCCAGGCTAGTACTCTGCAATTCCAAGATTCGAGTACCAGTTGGATCAGTGCTCAGATTTATCTCCACAAAACTACCTGCCCTCGGTCAGCAGAGGTCACCGATGGCCTTAGAAAGACCGCCGTCTTTCTGATGGGACACTAAGCCGTGATTCCAGGTGCAGGAGACCAATCTCCTTTGCACATTAAAGAGCATATTGGATGGCTTTGACGGGAGGCCATCCAATGTGCATCTATCTTCAAACTGCTGCTCCAATGGGTCCTCTCCCCCAACCTTCACTGAGACTTCGGGGTTCTTGTGACCTGCCCATTGTGTGCAGAAAATGCCTCTTAGAAGTAAAAACACCCAACTTTGATTATAACTTGGGTTTTCAGTGTTAAAGATAATTTTTAACTATTACTCAACACCCGTCAAGTTTAAATTGCAAGATACTTTTAACAAGGTAACTGTCAGATCCAATTTCAGCTCCCTTATATGACCGACTATTCTTATTTAAACTATCCCATTTGCTGTTAACATACACTCGACCATATTCTTATGAAAATCATCAGGTCAAATTCACGTGTATTTATAAATGTCCCAGTATTTGCAATAAGGTACTAGTTGTTTTCAAACCATTAATATTACTTCCCTATAGGAGACGTGCCCCAATGCCATTGTAACTACTAGTGACTAAAGGACCTATCACCCCTGCCCAAAGAACAGAGGAAGACCAATTTCATTATTGAAGTCTTTAAGCACAAGAGTAAGAGTTCCTTTCTTATTAGCATTCAGAATATCGTCATCTTTCATTTGATGAATTAAGTTGTGTCCTATAGATTGTATCCCGTTTGCTTGAAATTAATTTTAACTGTAGCATTTTAATAGAGTGACGTTTTGCATTACAGTTTAAACATCGTGAAATGTTACTCATAAGATCACGTGATATTTGTTTCTATGATTTTCTTTATATGCAACGCTTTTATATAAAGTTTAGTATCGTTGAGTAGTAAAATATTTTTCTAACAATCGTCGAGTGGTTAGCACGCTTGGCTACTAATCTAACGGAACTGGGTTCGAGCCCCGGGTAAGGCATGGATGTTTGTGTTGTCTTTCTGCAGAGGTCCGGCCATCCTCACAGACCTTCTACTATGGCATATAAACTGACAGGCTCCTGTCGTACCTCTGTGGCAAGCAGCTGCTTGAGAGGGCATTTAATTTTTTATCTAAAAATATTACATATTTATAGAACCTATAAATCTTGTAATCCTAGTAAAGCTTCTTTGTTCATTACATCGCAAGGCCATTGCCTCGTCTGACAAATGAGGAACAGAGGTTCATGTGGACCGCTGAATGTGAAGTAGCCTTCCAACAATGGAAGCAAGCTCTTTCCACAGCACCAGTGTTAGCATATGCAAAAGCTAAGAAGAGTTCATTTTAGATACTGACGCAAGTAACACAGTAACACACAAGTAACACACTCTTCCAGTAAAGGAATTATTAATCGTGATTCTCCAACTTTATTTGGTATACAAACTAAATGTACACCAACGGTTAAACACTTGGTGTCACTCTACATAAGAAGCTTAAATGGGATTCACATGTAACTAATGTGTTCTCCAAAGCCAATATCGTTAGATGTAAACTTGGTCCCTTGACAATGTGAAACTCTACGCTCCCTCCGCAAAAGAAGCTATTCTTGTATAAGACCATTCTGCAGCCTATTCTGACGTATGCCTCACCAGTGTGGGCATCACTACCAACAGGAACGTCAGCAGACTACAGAGTTTCCAAAACGAAATTTTAAGATCGGTAGTCAGTGCGCCATGGTTTGTGAAGAATAAAACCATTCACATTGACCACATATATACATACATCAGGAAATTCTCGAAGACCTTTCTCGAGGCAGTGGGAAACCACCCTTACGAAATTATAAATGCTTTATTCAATTCTCATCCTTTGGTGCTGGAAAAGTTCAAAGCCCTAAGTTAATGGTTTTTTGAGGAACGTGTATTTATACTACGATGCAATCTACACTTTTATTGCTTTGTTGGTTATTATTAACCTTTATGCTCTTTTTGTTGTGTTTTAAGTAAACATCTTTATTTTGCCCATTGGGCCACTTCGGGTTTTTATTTATATTGTCATTGCTATTGGCGCTATATATATGATTTTGAAGGTTAAGGCCTAAGGCCACGAACTTAATAAATGTTAATTAAGATGTCAGATATCAACAGAGCAGTTGGTGCTTTACGTTCACAGCAACCAGAGGGACAAGAAATAGTTATTGCATATTTTAGTAAAACTTTGTCCAAACCAGAACCGAATTATTGTGTCACACGTAAAGAACTGTTAGCAATAATAAAAGCAATGAAACATTTTCGTCGTTATCTCTATGGCCAGAAATTTCTTATTCGTAGTGATCATGCTGCCCTCAAGTGGAAACTAAACTTTAAAAACCCTGGACAAATTAATAGGTGAATACAGCGAGTGCAAGAGTACAATTTCTCTTATTGATCATAGAAGTGGCAAGCTACACAGAAATGTAGATGCTCTTTCCAGATGTTCATGCATTGACAACTGTAAGCATTGCTATAATACAGAGTGAAAATATTATGGTACTAATGATATAATGCTCATAAGACTGTTAATATCGATACACAAGAAAAGAGTGATACTTTTAACATCTGGAGCCCAATACAGATTAGAAAGCACCAACTAGACAATGAAGATATAAAGCCAATATCGGATTTAATTGATAAATCTAATGTAAGACCTAATTGGGAGCAAATCTCGAGATATAACCCAACTACTAAAAACTATTAGGCGTAGTGGGACTCCTTAGAAGTGAATTATGGTGTACTATACAGAAGATGAGAGAATCAAACTGGGCGACTGATCAGTTAGCAGATAATCCTTCCTATCTCCAGAGAGGAACTAACGATGAAAGATGTGCATAATAGTGCCACTGGGCAAGCAGCTGCTTGAGAGGGTATTAGATTTTTTTATTTAAAATATTACATAGTTAAAGAAACTATAAATTTTGTAATCGTAGTTTAGCTTCTTTGTTCATTACATCGCAAGGCCATTACATCGTCTGACAGATGAAGTTATAATATATCGCTGTTAATAAGACATTAGAGAACACCAGAAGAAATTTCATTGGTTTAAAAGTAGGGCAGACTTTGAAAGATGGCGTAGGCAATGTGAGGCTTGTGCAGCAAAGAAAGGCTCTAAGACTAAGCTCCAAACGTATAATGCTGGTGACTCTCTTCAGAGAATAGCCTTTGATGTAATGGTTCCGTTCCTTAGAACTGATGCTGGAAATCGCTATTTATTGGTGGTGGAATATTATTTCATGAAGTGACCTGAATGAAGTGACCTTTCAACATGACATGAAGTGACCTTTCAAGATCAGGCCTCCGCCTTACGTCTAGTTCGAGTATCTTTTACTAGATGGCAGCATCTGCCTAGAATACATTTCAATGTGAGAAATACTGGTACTGGATATTTTTCGGCATATTCATCTAAATATATTATAATTATTCAACCAGTATAGAAATAAAAGCCGTCCCGTGACCGAGTGGTTAGCGCGCTTTGGCTACTGATCTAAGGGACCTAGGTTCGAGCCCGGATTAGGCATGGATGTGTGTGTAGTGTTTCTGCTGAGGTCCTGCCATCCTCTCAGATCTCCTTCTGTGGCATATAAAATGACAGGCTCCTGTCAGACCTCTGTGACAAGCAGCTGCTTGAGGGGGTATTTATTATTATTTTTATTTTTAGAAATAAATGTGCCTGGCAATGCTTCTTCTACTGCTCAAACACAAAAGAAATGTAGAAATATTTATCGATAATTCGAGAATAATGGCTGACGTATAGGTTTAAATGCTTGAGTCCTATGTTACATGACTTTAAATAGTGAAAGAATATTTTTAACGCTAAATACACTGATCTACCAAAATATTACAGAATTTCCATATTACGTCAATGGGAACCTAACTTCGAAGCTATCTAATTTCTAAAACATGCATTAACGAAACAATATGACAAGAGATAAATATGAGTGATGATGTAACAACCAGCAGATCTGTGGCTTCACTTGTAACCTAAGGTGAAGAGAAAGCGTTAGGGCATTATCACAACGGTCTATGACAACATCGCTGAAATTTGTTGCATTTCGAGATGTAAAATAACAACAAAAAACTTTTCCGAAAAGTTTACTTTCTTGGGAAATTTTGCCATGCAAATTAACTGAGTAGTGAGATAATATTTCCGTAAGTGTGAAATTCTGTACAAAATTTCCGTAAATCGTAGACTATTGATAAATGAATAGGAGATTATTGAATTTTTCACTGCACAATAATTATAAATTATATGTATTAAGAAAGCAATCCGAAAGCTTATAGCGAACCACATGATTATTTGCTATAAAAATATCTGTGAGTTCCTCATTGGAAATTGTTTATTGGATAACACTTTAAAAGTGTTTCATGGTTCGTCAATTGAAGGATAAATTGAGCTGTGAAGGATGTTGGAAATCTTTGGTTGGTCTTCTGTGATGCTTTACGTGTGACATCATAAGACACAGATGTGTTGCATTCATAAACTTCGTTAAGTCCTTCGATTGTTCCTTGAGAATTCCTTTCCTATCTACAGGAGGGTTGGAGTCTTCGGAATTCTAATCATCATTTCGAAAATGAAAATCTCTCCAACTGATCGTCATAAGCATGGTGCTTCATGGCATGTGGCCATTATTTAAACGACTCCTTTTGTTCTAGTGATTTAAAGAACCTTGCTTGTCAATTGAGAGAAAACTAAACATTATGCACTGTTCCTTTGCAGCGTTTTCATAAACTCAATTCAAAGTAATGTAAACATGTTATTTTAACCGTTTAGATATGCCTACCACGACTCAGGATTTAGATGTAGATGATTGTGTTTCAGAATTGTAGCCAAGCATTATATCTTTCGATTTCCTCTTCTTGCTCCTCCCTCAGTATGAAAATTAATACTACTGACCATGGAAAACTCAATGTCCATCTAATATGAAGCTTAGGAATGGCTCTATGAAGGAGAGACAGGGCACGTGAATGTTTAAAAAGAGCTCCTAAGAGATTTCCAGTGAGATGATTCTCGACTCATTCGTTGATCGGCAAAAATTCCTCTGTCTGCTTATCAAACATTTGAGAACTAAATGAAATCGAATATTATAGTCATTTGCTTTATTTTAGTAACGAATTAAAATGCGTTTAATTTCTGTTAATCTTGTACTTTACCAAAATTATAAATTAAAAGAAGTAACTACCCCTCCTTTTTTAGTTTAAGTATATACTAAAAATGTTGCTTTCGTTCAATGAAATACTATTAGAGTTAGTTGACTAATGTTATAATGGTACGTATCTTTTACGATACATCAAATTCTTTAAATTTTAAAGAGGAAATGCTGCATATTCACTATCGCTACTACGGAAGAAATGAAATGAAAGAATGTCTTTTACAAACAAATCCCGATTAAGGTAAGGGTTCTGTTCCTCTAAAACCTATATCTTGCTAACAACTTATTCGACTAAATAGGTAACCTACTTGCATGCATCTCAAGTAAAGGTTTGTTGTCATTAGATCATTTACCATGATTTAATCAATATAAAAACAAACAAAAAACAAAAGCTTGGTTAAGTTGTTATAGTACACATTATATTGGTAGTGCGAAAAGTAAATTTAAGATCAAGTTTAAGAATGGGAAACAAAATATTAACTCATTAACTGAACAATTAACGCCAACAATGATCAGTAGAAAAATAACAGCTAATCACGGGCAGAATAATTATTTTTTGAACCGAAACTTAGCGAAGATTTATACGACTTCCTTTTTCCCAGTAATGTAAAGAACCTTGCTTGCCATTTGGAAAAATCCTGCTCTAATAATTTTGCACTGTTTTTTGCAGTGTTTTCATACAATCAATTCAAAGTAACGTAAACTTGTTATTATAACCGTCTGATAAGCCTGCTACGGGGCAGGATTTAGATGATAATAACTGTGTTTCAAAATTATAGACAACCATTATTTTTTAGATTTTCTCTCCTTGGTCGTCCCTCAGTATGAAACCTAATATATTTCTAGGGAGCTTATTTCTCCACTCAGTCCTTTATTACAAAATATTCCTGTATCCTCTTAAAAACTATTTTAGTAAATAAAATCAAATGTATTTTCTCTCTCCTCACATACAGTCATTCCTAAACATCTCATTAAATGGGTATTGGATTTTTCAAGGTCATTGTTGTTCATTTTTATACTGAGGGAGAAAAACAATCACGAAACAAAATCCTTTACATCTAAATCCTGCCACGTAGCAAGCTTATCAGAGAGTTATAATAACATACTTACGTTAATTTCATTGATTGTACGAAAACACTGCAAAAAGAAAACAGTGTATAGTTAGCAGGGCAGGTTTTTCCGAAATGACAAGCAAGGTTCTTTGCATGACTGGAACAAAAGGAGTCGTTTAAATAATCGCCATGTGCCATGAAACACCACGCTTATGAAGATCAATTGGGCAGATTTTCGTGTTCGAAATTAATACTCGAATTTGGAAGACTCCTTCCCTTCTATTATATATAAAAGAAAGGGATTCCCAAGAAACAATCGAAAGACTAACATGGAGTTTATGACGATGAGTTACACAGACTTTTGTTTTTCATCTATCAACAATGCAGTAATACGTAAATACGCAATTCTGCAGATTTTATATACTATCCACGATAATATAAATATTTTATCCGAGGCTTAAGGGACCAGCACGCACACCCTTCCAGAATACTAGTAAGGGGAAGAGAGAGTCTAAAAATATTTAACATATTTAGCAAATTTTAAAGATTTGTAAAACGGAGGGGGATGTGTTACATTAATCCAGTCTTTTGTACACACACCCTTGCATTTTTTCGGCTTACGTCTTGCCCCCAGTCCCTCTCCTTCAATGTTTTGTTGATCCGGGCCTGTCACTGTTATTGTGACGTCTTACAATGCATCCTATGTTAGTCAATGTGTACACGATAGGATATGTTATATTCAATCCATTATCCCCCCAGATTTTTGTCGCCCTCGAACAAAATCTAATTTTAATTGAAAATTTAAATAAATATCTGTAATCCACCGTATAATATTTTGTCAACTTATTTTACTTTACTTGATATGCAATCTTCAACTTACTCATTCTAATAAAGTTTACAAAACATTCTTAAGGCGATCGGCAAACTTCTGAAACCTTTTAAGAGCGGTGCGGCGTCATCAAACAAAAGTTTTTATGATGCTGCAGTAATAAGGAGCGTCCAACCACAGGACAAATCGCTCTCACTGCACATGCACATGGCGCGGAATTTTTCCAGACAAAATTAATCGCTAAAGGTTGGGTTGTTTTACTTCTGAGAGGCACTTTTTTGCACACCATGGGCTGAATGGCCAGGTCACATGGACCCCGAATGCTGAGAGAAGGGGACCCCCTGGAACAGCTGCTGGGAGACAGATGGTAGCCTCCGTCAAGGCCATCCAGCGTGTTCTTTTGCGTGCACAGGGTACGGCTCTCCCGCACACGAGGCCACGGCTTAACGTCCCATTCGCGGACGGCGGCCTTTCCAATCCCATCGGTTACTCTTACTGACCGTGGGAAGGGTGGGGAGTTTTGCGGAGAACAATCTCAACGCTGACCCAGCTGGGTCTCGAACCTGGAAACTGCAGATTGCAAGCCTGGCGCGCTGCAGACTGAGAAGAATAGTGTAAGAAGTTGGCCAAAATAAACAGATCCACAGAAAAATATCTCTTCTCCAGTGGTTCTCAACCTTTTATGATTCATGTACCCCCTGGAACTATTTATGTAACTTGCGACTGTTTATGTAATCTCAACGCTAACCCAGCTGGGACTCGACCTAGGAACTACAGATTAAGAGCCTGGCGCGCTACCTACTGAGCCACCTCCGACGTTAAGCGCTAAAGAAAAGATCATTTTGATCTTCGCTCAGCAAGCATCAGCATGTGCTTTCAAGTTTAGTGAAAATTCAGTTAAATAATTGCATTCGATGAGATTATTTATTTTGGGGCATTTTTTATGTCATATGATTTTTATTGCTGAACAAACATTTGTTGTGTAGTAATATGCTGTATTGGAAATAGCGTAGGTGTGATAATATAACTTTTGAGGCTCTGTTTTGTGCAGAACCAAAATTTGCTGTTTACAAATATGCTCGATTCAAAATAGTTGTGTTCGATGATATCTGTCTTTTGAATCGTGTTATTAAGCACGGAAAGGACATTTATTAGTTAGTTCTATACGTTACTGAAAGAAGTGGCTTCATTTGGCATTTTTAAAGTGCGTATGGTGACGTCACGTCTGTTATTTAGCAATGTGTTGAGTTAAGTAATAAATGAAATAGATGCAGTTATCTTTGCCCATATTTTATATGCAAAACAAAGATTTTTCATTTAAAATAAACATTTATCATTATAATTCTTTTGGTGTATTTTCTCTCTACAGTGATTTTATTAGCTCGTAATGCGAGTTTTAGGCCATTACGAGCACTCATTTATGCTTTTGCAGTTCACATTGTTTACTGGTAATTCAGTAATTTCAAATTTGAAAAAAGTATACAAAATTTGCAGTCATAAACTTGTGAATTAAAAGCTTAGTTTAATGAAATAGATAAGGTCGTAACAATTAATGTCATTTTTCTCTCTGAAGAAATTTTTGAATTCACAGCACTATTTCCACTATTTCGTTTTAACGATCAGTTTAGCCTGGCACAAAATACTCATCACATGCATGCGCAGTGAGAGTGATTTGTGCTCTCGCTAGGCGCTTCTGCAGTAATATTTTCTTCCACTCCTATTGCATCTTGTGAACAGCATGTGCGCTCTAACAACTGTAAGC
Source organism: Ryuthela nishihirai (assembly GCA_038380435.1). Lineage (NCBI taxonomy): Eukaryota > Metazoa > Arthropoda > Arachnida > Araneae > Heptathelidae > Ryuthela > Ryuthela nishihirai. The sequence continues at coordinate 55,214,607 of JAWZYU010000006.1, read as the reverse complement.
AGAAGGTTGTGCACAATATATCGTTGGTTTTTTGCTATTCTGTGAAGTGAGTTATTTTTTAGACGTTTCTGTTGTTTGTTCATGCGATAATTAACTGAATTTCATATTTATTCGTAAATTAAGTTAATAGTTAAATATGAATGCAACTAATAAAAGAAAGATTGATAATGAAAATTGCGAATTTCAAGAACGGTGGGAGATTGAATATTTACTTTTTCTTAACCAGAGAAAGCCACAGTGTTTGGAATGTTTACAGACTATAGCTGTGTGTAAAGAATACAACTTAAAGCGCCATTATCTTTCAATGCATTAAAAAAAGCATTCTTCGTGCACAGGAGACATGAGAATAGCGCTCGTAAAAAATTTAAAAAACAACGGAATATCACATTATTCTTTTAAATAATATATTAAAATCTCAAGAATATTCAGTAGCTGCATCATCTGAGGTTTGACTAGAAGTAGCAGAAGCAAACAGGTCATTTTCGGATCGAGAATTAATTAAAAAATGTGCCATAAAAATGGCTCAAGATTTTGGCGACGAATAAATAGTAAAAAAAATTCAAACTGTTTCTCTTTCTCATCAGACCGTAAGAAGACGTGTATGCATGTCACTAAAAATTAGAGAAAATAATCAATAATTCCTGCTCTTTTTCTGTGGCTTTGGACGCAAGTACAGACATCTCCGATAGAAGCCAAATGCCTATTTTTTATAAGGAATGTAAATGAAAACTTTAGCTATTGAGAAAAACTTTTAAAATTAGGATCATTACACGGAACAACAAAAAGTAAAGACATTTATGAGGAATTAAAATGTGCTGCAGAGGAATATGGCGGATTTGATAAGTGCACCGCTATTGTAACTGACGGTGCCAGAGTTATGAGTGGCAAAAATATTGGGTTCGCAGTACTGTTACAAAAAGAAGGAATTAATTGTCGAATGTTGCACTGTATTGTGAACCAGGAGACATTGTGTGGCATTTTGCTGAGACTAAACGACGTAATGGAAAAGGTTATCAAAATTACCAATTTAATTCGTTGCTGCAATCGTTCCCTTACACATAGAAACTTTAAAGCTGTTTTGGAGCTTTAAAAAGTTTTAAAAGTTTTGGTGCTTGTTTGGAGCTATTTAAAGCTTCATGCTGAGTATGGCGATCTGCTTTTACACAGTATATTCCTTTGTTTAGTGCCGGAAATTCCTCAAAAGGTTTTTTTGTACTTCGAAAAGAAATCTCACAAAACTGGGCACCGATGAAGATTTAATAGCAAGTTTTGTTGACGAAAGTTTTCTATGTTCACTTGCTTTCCTAACAGACATTACAGATTATTTAAATGTCTTGACTAAATCCTTACAAGGAAAAGATCAAAACGTCTGCTGTCTTTATAATCATGTTACGGGGTTTAGAAACAAACTACAATTGTTGAAGTCAAATTTGCAGGAAAACAATTCAATCCATTTTGAAACTTGTAAAGAGTTCTATGAAGAAATGAAGCAACTTAGTAAAACTGTTAATTTTGAAAAATTTGTTACTAAATTATATATGCTAATTGAAGATTTTAATAGAAGGTTTTCTCAATTTCATGACCTTTAGAAAGTTTAAATTTATTCAATAATCCATTAAATATCGATATTAGCAACGTAGATCATAAATATCAAATGGAATTATGTGTCCTTCAGGACGACCCAACTATTGCATCTAATAGAGAAACTGGAATAGAATTGGTCAAAGTTTTGCCTAAAGAAAAATGTCCAAAATGAATGATTTTTAGACTCCGAATAATTTCTACTTTGAAAGTACATATATTAGCGAGCGCGCATTTTCTGATATGAAATGTATGAAAACAAGGTACAGAAAATGCATGAAAGACTCTACACTTGAGCATATACATCGGCTCGTAACAACAAATAAATATATGGACCTAAAAGAAATTATTGCCCAACAACTACGGCCATTTTGTTCCCATTAAATTTATTAAATATTTGATAAGGTTTAGAAAATTTATATTGGTTTATTATTACTTATTATTTTTCGTATAAATAAAGCATTTTTTTTTGAAGTGGCATGAACTGACTATTCAATTACCTATCCCATCCTATTTTTTTTTTCTTTGGCCCGCGAAATATTGGCAAAAGGAGAAATGCCCCGCGGTCAGAAAGAAGTTGGACAGCATTGCATTATCCACTGGTAATAAACGCCTTTTTCAAGTGATTGCTTTTATTCTTGACTTCTTATAATGCATCCTACGGATGCGTCCCGGACTTCTTAAAAACAAATACAGAGAATCCTAGATTAAACGAAACATTTCTTACTTGTAATTAAAAAGTTTGAAAGAATAGTGGTGGTTAGAAGAGGAGTAAAGAAATATCTTTACGGCCGATTGGCATAGTCACCGGATCGAGTCTAAATAGATCGAAAGACCTTTCAGCAATATCGCAATCAGCAAGAGGGAAAATACAAACAGAGAAGCAGCAACAATTGATATTTTTCCTTAAAAACGACGTAGTCACAATTGTTCACGGATGAGCCTCAAACGTAACCTCTGGAGTTGAACTTGCGCCTTTAGCCCTGTATGAGCAGAGGATGATAGCGATGATTAAAGAACAATTGAGACTCTCAAGCTAAATATTCAGCATCACCCATCACATAATTATCTCCTCCCATCTTTAATGAAAACTGCTCGTCATTTCCTTCTTAAGATAAATGTTTTGCATTTGAATTCTTTAAAAAATATTCTCTTCTATGAAATTTACACGGCAGCGCGACAATTGGGTGGAAGTCAACTGGGTGAATAATAATTGGAAGTGCGACAATATTGGATACGATAAGAGGAAGGATACGACAATTGGGAGGATAAGACAATTGGGTGGACAATTCGATGGAACACAATTGGGAGGATATGAAAATTGGATTGAAATAAAGAAATTGTGAGAAGTAACACTTATCCATCCGAAAAATTATTACTGACATGGCGAGAATCAAACCCGCAAATCTCTAGATACATGCCAGAGCGCTCTACCATAAAATCCACGCATCGGAAGAAAATTCGCTTTCAGGATAAATCTTTCATTGGAATGTGGAGGACCTTGCGCCACCTATAATTCATGAAAGTAATTTATTTTCCAATTGTTGCTTATGATTTAGATCAGTGGTTCTCAAACTTTTATGCTTCAGTACCCCCTGGAAATGTGCATTTTACTGGCGTACCCCTTGTATAGATAGATAAAACTATAGTTATAGTATAACAATGGGAATAAAATAAAACATATATATCAGTGATTCTCATCCTTTTATGCTTCACGTACCCCCTGGAAATGTGTATGTAACTGGCGTATCCCTTGTATAGATAGATAAAACTATACTTATAGTATAACAATGGGAATAAAATAAAACATATATATCAGTGGTTCTCAACCTTTTATGCTTCACATACCCCTGGAAATGTGTATGTAACTGGCGTACCCCTTGTATAGATAGATAAAACTATAGTTATAGTATAACAATGGGAATAAAATAAAACATATATATCAGTGGTTCTCAACCTTTTATGCTTCACATACCCCTGGAAAAGTGTATGTAACTGGCGTACCCCTTGTATAGATAGATAAAACTATAGTTATAGTATAACAATGGGAATAAAATAAAACATATATATCAGTGGTTCTCAACCTTTTATGCTTCCCATACCCCCTGGAAATGTGTATGTAACTGGCGTACCCCTTGTATAGATAGATAAAACTATTGTTATAATATAACAATGGGAATAAAATAACACATATATATCAGTGGTTCTCAACCTTTTATGCTTCACGTACCCCCTGGAAATGTGTATGTAACTGGCGTACCCCTTGTATAGATAGATAAAACTATTGTTATAGTATAACAATGGGAATAAAATAAAACATATAGATCAGTGGTTCTCAAACTTTATGTTTCACTTACCAAATTAAATTCAAAAATTTATAGATTGCGCTTTAGCAGTAATTGCAGTATAATATTTTCTCTCTGTTTTAGAGATCTGAAAAAAGTTCTTGAAAAATGCATAAAATGCACATGCTCTAATTGTTGTTATTGCCATCCCGTGGCCGAACGTTTAGCGTGTTGACTGCTGATAGAAGCCTTCGGGTTCGGACCGTGAATAAGAATATGGGTTCGAAAACGGCCCGCGAGTTCGAATTCGTCATTATTTTCGGACAACGATTTGAATTCGAACCCTTCAATATGAACCAGAATCAATGCAATACATTGTAGCCACTGAATCACTTTGTAAAATTATTAAAATTTTTAATTTTACACTTATTTTAAAATTCATTTTATGGAGCTGCCCTGTTCATAACATTGATATTTTAACAAATTTACAACTTTACAGAATTAATTTTTTTATTGAATAGAAAGTAATGTATATTTAATATGCATGGAAAATTCTAATTATGATGTTGAAGACCTATAAAAATTGGTACCTAGTGTAATCCAGGTCGTTTGGAATATTTATATAGTTAATTTTTATATTGAAGGGAAATTTCTTATATATTAAATATATATATATCTAGCTGATTGTGAGTGTCGGGATTCTAAATTCTAACATATTAGACCATTATTCTTAACGTTAGTTCTAATGATGATGCAGAAATGGTAGGAACGGGGTGTCGTTTAGATTTTTCTCAGTAAAATTCCCCATCCTGCTCACGGTCAGTCTGATGGGCTTTGAAAGGTCGCCGTCCTTCGGATGAGACGTTAAGCCATATCTCCGTGTGCGGGAGAGCCATACCCTCTGCACATTAAAGAACACACTGCATGGCCTTCACAGGAGGATGCCATCTGTTTCCCAATAGCTGTTCCAGTATGTCCCCTCCCCCAAACTTCTTGGGGTCTTTGTAACCTCGCCATTTAGCCCATTTTGTGCAAAAAGTGCCGCTCAAAAATAAAACAACCCAATATTTAATTAAAACAGTAAGAGAAGTTAAGAGACCTGGGATCACACTTGACTCTAGTAGAGTATTTGTTAAATGAATTTTTGCGGCCAATGTTTTATAGTCTCTTTAATATTGCAGCGTTTAAAATGGTTTGAATATCAAAAAAAGAAAAAGAAAAAATGTTTTATATCGAGAATTTAAAGATAAAGAAAACTTTATCTTTTGGCATATCTTACATTAAAAATCATTTTAAAGAGGTTATTGAGATCTGAAAGTGATTTTTTATTGAGATAACATGTAACAGTATGCATTTTTCTGTCCAGTAGCAATGCACTCAGGTGATTGTTTTGATAATGCGCAAAACGCGAGCAACTTTGAGAAGTACTGAACTATTAATAATATGTATTTTTATTTCTCTCTGTGTGATTGGCAAAAAGTGAAATATTCCATCCCATTCGCAGAAAGGTTCAGCTAGTAAAGGGTGATCTTAGAATGTTTCCTTTCCTTTATGTATGTTTCCTTTCCTTATGGCTATACCCTATGGCGCTAAACCTGGCTTCATCGCTACTTTGCTAACATACTATATATTCATCTTGCCTTATATTAACAATCTTTAATCTAATGTAAAGGCAATCAAGATAATGATAAAACATAGTTACCATAGTCCAAAATGTCTATTACAACGGCCTTTGGAAGATCATTACAACAATTAAACAAATGGGACAAAAATGCAAAATATAAAGTAGGACAGGACTCACTAATTTCGTTAAATCAAGAAACAAAATTACACACTTATGCTAAATGTTTTCCAGAAACAAAAAAATATCACTTAAACTCTGACTACTATACTTAAAAAATATAATATATTATTGCCAATAACAATGGAACATACAATTAAAGATCTGATCATTAACGACAGAGACAAACGACCGCATAAGGGTGGTGTATATGAAATAAATATTCCACATCCAACAGCAATTCTACAGTAACGTTTCCACACATTTCTACAGATTTTATCTATTTTCCTTGGTAATATAAATATTTGGTTGATCTTCTGTGATGCTTTGTAGATGACATCATAAGACACAGATGTGTTGCATTCATAAACTCCGTTTAAGTCCTTAGATTGTTCCTTGGGAATCCCTTCCTTGTATATAGAAGGGTAAGAGACTTCGAATTTCGAATATTCATTTCGAACACGAAAATCTGTCCAATTGATCGTCATAAGCGTGATACTTCATGACACGTGGCGATTGTTTAAACGACTCCTTTTTTTCTGTGATGTAAAGAACCTTGCTTGCCATTTGGAAAAAAAAAACATGATCTTATCATTATGCACTGTTTCTTTGCAGTGTTTTTCATGCAATCAATTCAAAGTAACGTAAATATTATTATTGTAACCATCTGATAGGCAATTCTAGGTGACAGGATTTAGATGTAATTGATTATGTTTCAAAATTATAACCAACCATTATTTCTTTAGATTTTGTCTCCTTGGTCGTTCCTCAGTATGAAACCTAATACATTTTTACTGACATGATATCTCCACTCAGTCCTTTGTCAGAAAATATTCCAGTATCCTCTTAGCAAGTATTTGATAAGTAAACAAAATCGAATGCATTTTGTTTCTCCTCACTTAGAGCCATTCCTAAAGATCCCATTAAATGTGCATTGGGTTTTTAAAGCTCATCGGTGTTCATTTTATACTGAGGGAGAATCACCAAGAGAAAATCGAACGAAAAATTAGTTGTGTTTAAAAATTATAGCCAATCATTTACGTCTAGTTCCTGCCACATAGCAAGCTTATCAGAGGGTTATAATAATATGTTCATGTTAAATTGATTGTATAAAAACACTGCAAATAAACAATGCTAGTGATTAGAGCAGGTTTTTCCCAAATGGCAAGAAAGGTTCTTTACATCATAGAACAAAAGGAGTCGTTTAAACAATCGTCACGTGCCATGAAGCACACGCTTATGACGATAAGTTGTAAGATTTTCATTTTCGAAGTGACGATTAGAATTCCGAAGTTTCCTACCCTTCTGTAGATAGGAAAGGGATTCTCAAGGAACAATCGAAGGATTTAAACGGAGTTTATGAATGCAAAACATCTGTGTCTTATGATGTCATATGCAAAGCATCAGAGAAGATCAACCAAAGATTTCCAACATCCTTCCCAGCTCAATTTATACTTCAATTGACGAACCATGAAACACTTTCAAAGTGATGCTTACAGTAAACAATATCCCATTAGGAACTCACAGATGTTTTCATAGCAAATAATTTGGTTCGCTACAATCTTTCCTATTGCTTTCTTACTGCAATTTATAATTATGTTGCAGTGGAAAAAAAATCAATAACTTCTTATTGATTTTAATACAGTAGTCCCGATTTACCAAAATTTTATACAGAATATCACACCTGCGAAAAATTTATTTCACTACTCAGTCTCTTTGCATGACAAAATTTCTGAAGTAAGGTAAAGTTTTCGAAAAAGTTTTTGTTGTTATTTTACAGCTTGAAATGCAACAAATTTCAGCGATGTTTTCATAGACCGTTGTGATAACGCCAGAACGCCTTCTCTTGACTTGAGGTTATAAGTGAAGCCACAGATCTGCTGGATGTTACATTCATTGCACCTGTATGAATGATTTTTATCTTTTGTGATATTTCTCCATTGAATGCGTGTTATAGAAATATTAGAGCTTCGAAGTTTCATTCCCATTCATTTAACATGGAAATTCTGAAATATTTTGGTAGAGCAGTTTATTTAGGATAAAAAAATTCGTTTACTATTTAAGGTCATGAAACGTAAAACTCAACCCTCTGAAACTATCCATTAGCAATTAGGCTAATAGACAGAAAATATATATGTATTTTTCTTATGTTTGAACTATAACAGAAGCAATGCCACGCACTTTTATTTCTCTAGCGGTTGAATAACCATAATTTATTAGCTGAATATGTAGAAAACTATCCAGTATCAGGATTTCCCATTTTGAAATGTTTTCCTGGTAGATGCTCCCATCTAGTGCCCAATGCTTAAACTTGGCGTAAGTTATTTTTTTTTACGTATTTTGAGGGTGAATGCAGAGGCAGTGTTAAAGAGAAGGCGGTGTTTGATGTTGTATGAGTAGCCTGGGATGTCTTAATAGAGCTTCTCAGTTTTCTCCATCCTTTGTGTTTTGTAAAGGTATATTGAATGAAATAATTAACTCATTTGAATTAGAGACGAGAGTTGGCTTAGGGAGAGCCACTGTAGTAAAAGTTCGGGCTGAAAAGCTCTGTGGCATTTTTCCACAAATTTGTGAATACCACAATTACGTCCCATGTTGATTATTGCTGTGCATATCTATCTACATGATATAGCTTTATTTTTCGAACAGCTGACAGGTTCATCTTAGCATCTTCAAGCGGATCTTAGGTCAATGTCACGTATTCCACAATCAACCTGCAAAGTTTACTTGGGGGAGGAGCGAGATCAAATATTTTGGTTACATTGTTGGTTAAGGCAGGCACCACCTACACCATGCAAAACAAGAGGTCATCAGGAAGATAAAAGCTCCTCGAACGAAGAAGGAACTGAAGAGTACATTAGGACTCTTCGGATATTACCGACACTACCTAGAGCAGTATGCAGCGATTGCAAAGCCACTCACAGACATGACTGTGATTCAGGCACCTGGACGGTTGAAATGATGCGTACAAGCAGATAAGGCATTCGAGGCACTAGGGGAGGGGGGGGGGTGCTACAGAGGCATAAGAATGCAATACGCCTGATCCTGCGTGACCTTACATTCTGCATTGAAATGCATCTGCGCATGTCTCTCCCAGATTAAAGCCCAGGGACAAGAACATCCCATCGCTTTTACTTCGGAGAAACTCTCCGAACCCAGGAGAGATATGGTGGTGGTGTTTGTGTGGAGGGCGGGGGGAGTCTTTTACCTGGTTATATGAATCCATTCGAGATTCTTTCAGATCATAACCTGCTTAGGTACCTCATAGCTGTCGCAACATTGAGCAGCAAATTGTATAGATTGGCCTTTGTCATTAATCAGTATGATCAGTGCATTATAGGAAAAGTGCTTCCCACCGAAACGCGGAGGCCCTATCGAGGCTGACTGAACCTTCGAATTCGAATTAAATAAAAAAAAAAATACCCCCTCAAGCAGCTGCTTGCCACAGAGGTCTGACTGGAGCCTGTCAGTTTATATGCCATAGTAGAAGGTCTGAGAGGATGGCAGGACCTCAGCAGAAAAACGACACATAAATCCATGCCTTACCTGGGGCTCGAACCCAGGTCCCTTAGATCAGTATCCAAGCGCGCTAACCACTCGGCCACGGGACGGAAATAATTGGAATGAGGCGCTGACACAAGCGCAGTGTACTTGAATGTATTGATGTGCCATGGAAAGGAAGAAAACAGTGATTTATCATCGTATCACATCTTATTTCAAATTAAATGATTAGCATTTGCCGTAGGACAATTGAAAGTTTCCCAAATGCATAAATCATTAATTTTCTCAGCAGGATTTTAAAATTATTTTCAAAATAAAAACCTGAAATGCATCTAAACAAATAAAAGATGTTCATATTAATAGGGGATAAAGTTTAGCATTTCAAACTAATGGAAGAGTGGGGAAAGGCAAATGATAACATTAAATATGTTACTACAAATATATCTAAAATCTCGAATTTTCTAATTTTTCTTTAAATATAATTATTCGCTATTATTGAAAGTCTATTCACTTTATTAACCAAAATCTCTCCTTTACATTTCACTCTGTAGACTTCGTGATTTCCTCGAATGATATTCCACACATTTAATTCAAGCTTTTTACGCAACAGCCGAGTAATTTTTTCAACTACTTTGCTCTATCAGCAGAAAGATCGCTTCATTTTCATACAATTTTTTTTTTAATTTGTGACTTTATCCAAGTGCATTTTTTTCTCTTTAAAATATCATAATTGAATTTTTAAATTAGCTTTTTCTCATTATCGAAAGACATTTTTTCCCTTAGGTCATCTATCAATAATGCAGTAATGTTTGCACAGGTTTCTTCAGATTTTATCTACTATCCGTGGTAATATAAATATTTCATCCGAGCCTTAAGGGACCAGCACGCACACTATTTCAGAATACTAGTAAATATAAGAGAGTGTCTAAATATATTTAACATATTTTGCAAATTTTCAATACTTGTGAAACGCAGATGTCTTTTTCGCCACCCCTCTGCATTTTTCCGTCTCGGTGGTGTTTCTTGCCCCACTCCTTCGATGTTTTGTAGATGCCGATCCGGTCACTGTTATTGTAACTCCTTACAGTGCATCCGATGTTACTCAATGTCTAACACGATAGGATATATTAGATTCGAACCTTTATCCACCGGTAATAAACGTCTTTTTCAAGTGATTGCTTCGATTCTTGTTTTCATATAAATATTCATTTTTATATTATTCTAATACCATCCTATGGATGCGTTCCGGAATTTCGTTTGCAAGGACTTACGAGTGGAGGATTAAACGAAACATTTTCCTTTTGTAACTAATATCTCTGAAAGAAAAGCGGTGGTTGCAACAGTCAAGAAAAACCTTTGCGGCCGATTGGTAGTGTCACTGTATCGAGTCTAAACAAATCGAAAGGCCGTTCAGCAATATGAATATCAGCAAGAAGACAAATACAAGCAGGAAAACAGCCACTATTGATATTTTTCCTTAAAAACGACGTAATCAGAATTGTTCACGGATGAGCCTCAGACGTAATCTCTGGAGTTGAACTTGCGTCTTTTCCTTAAAAACGACGTAATCACAATTGTTCACGGATGAGCCTCAAATGTAACCTCTGGAGTTGAACTTGCGTCTTTAGCCCTATATAAGCGGAGGATGATAGGGATCATGAGAGAACATTTGAGGACTCTAAAGCTACATATCCAGCATCATGCATCACAAAACTATCTACATCTTCAGTCAAAACCAGTCATCATTTCCTTCTTAAGATGAAGGTTTTGCATTTGAATCCTTTAAAATATATTTTATTCTATAAATTTTAAACGGAAGCTGGACAATTAGGTGGATAAGAATTGGAAATGCAACGGTTGGATTGATATGACAACCCGGCGGATACGGCAATTGGCAGGAGAAGATAATTGGATGGACAATTGAATGGAACACAACTGGGAGGATATGATAATTGGGTTAAAATAAGGAAATTATGAGAAATAAAAATTATCTATTTGAAAAATTCATACTGACATGGCGGGAATCAAATCTGCAACTGTCTAGATACATGCCAGAGCGCTCTACCATAAAAACCACGCAGCTGACGAAAATACCCTTCTAGGATAAGACTTACAAATCTTTCACTGAAATGTGGCGGACCTTGCGCCATCTATACTTCATGAGAACAACTAATTTTCCAAATACTGCCAATGATTTATATTATAAATGAGGAGGTCACTCACTGTTAAACGTTCTGACCGAAATACTTCTAAATTACAGTAAAGCACTGCACTGTTGGTATCTATTCTCCTTAATCCGTTTTCCTAAGTAGGATGTGCATATACCTTCTTTAATTCGACATCACACTACGACAGAAATTTTACGAAATCTGTTCCTTCTAAATGTCGTAAACAGAAAATGAAAGAAATGTCCTACTGCAAAACAAAGCTTCGTAGCATAATCTGTTTTCTCACTAATAAAAGGAAATTTTCAAAAAGTTTTTTTATAAAAGAAACAATTGGAAATAATTGAATGAATCATAGGAAATCCAAGCAACCGATATCTAGAATTTTTCTGGCGAATACGATATTCATTAAAACGGATTCTTAATATTTTTTTCCGATTCTCTTCGTTTTAAGTCTAACAATCTCTAATAAAAGGATTGACTAACGGACACAACGATGCATAAGGCTACCAGTATTTCCTTTAGTCAATAAAATATATATTTTAAAGATCCTATACTTCTAATAGAAACAATTGGAAAGTTATCAAATATATTACAGAAAATCGAAACAGGCGAGATTGAGAATTATTCTCGCTAATCCATCCTCAGTTATAACGTACTTTTATATTTTTTTCTGCATCAACTAAATGAAGAAAAATGAAACTAAATAACGCAGTACAGGAAAATCAAACAGGAAAAAATATTATCATGCTCACTAAACCAGACATTCAGTGGAACGATTTTTACTTCCAATGAATATTTTTCGTTCATTGAATCTTTCATTGAATCCTTCCAAAATATTCTTTTTTTTTTTTCAAAAATAAAAAAAAGAAACGTGAATCAAGGGATGTCGCGCAGGAAACTGAATCAGCCAAGTATAAACACTTTCCTCTGAATTAGGAACCTTTATGCAGATGTATGTAATCTATGTATGCAATAATACGAGGTCACGTGCATCACCTCGTGATCTAGGCAGCTTTTTAATACTATCGCTCGTCAGTAATGTGATGTTTCGTTTAAAAGAAGTAGAAATTGAAAAATGTTGCCCAAACCAATTTTATCAGAGTAAACAATTGTAAGCATCGGCTGTTCCGCATCTTGTAATGTTTTCGCTCGATTTCTGAGTGTTCCATTCAGAAAATATGCTTTAAAAATATCGATTGCTTTGATATATCGGATTAGAAAGAATAGATTGAAAGCTTTATTAAAAGTCGAGTCAGAAAAATTTGGTGTTTTGTCGGATGTTTAAAATTCCCTGTGCATTTCTAATTGTTTCATAACAAAGAAAAAATAATAATTCTTTTGAATGTCGTACTAGTGAGAGTATTTACAGTTCTAGTGTCTTCGTTTTCCTGCAGTACTATCTTCGGTATCCCTATTCTGTTTTGTTCAGAAAATTGGCTGTGGAAAATAAAATTCGTTTCAACCAAATTCAGTTCAAGGAAAGTAAAAATTATCGTTCATAAAACGAAATGCGTAAAATATAATATCGGATAGATTAATTCAAATGAGTTTTCAAAAAATTCGATATATTGGAATATCAGATTAGAGAGAGTAGATGTAAATGCTTTAATGAGTAAAAGACCAGATGGAATAAGTATTGTCCTTTGCAGTTTCTTTCCGGGGATCCTTCGATTACAAATAATCAATTACTATATTTTAATCAATGTCGTATTACAGAGGATAGAGACAAATGTCTCATTAATCACGGATTAGCTAAAATACTTGTAAATGACGGTTGATTTAATCTCCCAAAGGCATTCCTTTGATTTTCGATTGGTTAGATTGGGAAGGATCTTTCGTTTAATTGAATGTAGGATTAGCGAGAATACAAAATTCTTACTCTGATTAAGTTCCTGCTGCTACTTTCCTTTGACTTAAGATTGTTTCATTTAGATGAAACATAATGAAATTGACACATGAAAATCCGTTTCGAACAAATCCTGATGTAAATAATGGTCGATATTATCGTTTGCTCTCATATGATTTTCGATTTCTGACTGTATCTATATGAAAAAAAGAATCTTCAAAATACACTTTTATTTAATGCTTGCTTAATCAGAATATTAATTGTTTTACAGAGCTGGGTTTTCTAGGGTACGTTTTTTATTTATTCCAGATCGTTTTACTTGGAACGAACAGAATGGAACAGAAATGTAAATCGTTGTATCGAAAGTCGTATTAGCGAGATTAATTCTCAGTTTCCTTTGTTTGATATCCTCTAATACTTTCTATTGATTTCCAATTGTTTCCTTTATAAGAAAAGTAGTTTTTAAACATTCATTCCATTGAGTGTCAGATTATTCAAAATAATGGTATTTTCTCGCATTTTTGTTTCCCGTAGTCATTCCTTTTATTTGACATTTTTTCACTGAGATCGGACAGAATAAAATAGAAATATCAGAATCCATTGTATTGAAAGTCGGATTAGCGAGAACAATTGTCAATATGAATTGTTTTTATTTCCTGTAATACATTTGATAATTTGCCGATTGTTTCTATTAGAAGTAAAGGATCTTTAAAATATACAATTCATTCAATTTCGGATTACTGAGAATATATTGGTAATCATGCATTTTCGTTTCCTGAAATCATTCCTCTTATTTAAGATTGTTTACCTTAGAAGGGACAGAATAAAATAGAAATTTAAGAATCCATTGAATCGAAAGTCGGATTAGCGACAATAATTCTCAATATCGTTTACTTTTTTTATTATTTTCTCTAATGCATTCGATTGTTTTCTGATTGTTTCTTTTAGAGAATTTTGGTTTATTGAGGGTCATATTGTGGGAGAACAGATTAGCCTATGAAGCTTTGTTTTTCAACATTGCGTTTCTTTCATTTTCCTTTTAATACGTTTAGAAAGAACTGACTTCATATAATATCCGCCGTAGTGCGTTGTCGGATAAAAGGGGATAGATTCAAATCATACATTGAAAAATGGATTACAGAGAATAGATATAAATACTGCATTGCTTTCGTGTAATATAGAATTATACATTTTTAAAATATTTCGCTCTATTCAGAGTCGGATTAAAGAGAATAGAAGTACTTGCCTGCTATGCAGTAGAAATCTAAGCAAATTCATTTTAATAAGCACGTGGTTTAAGAGACTTCCGAGATTGTTGAATTTGTTTACTGTTGGCAGAAATTTTAGAAGTGGTAGTAATCCAAATTACACCTCATCATTTCCTTACTTCCTCCCAATTATCGTACCGTTCCAAATTTCTGTCTCGCAGTTGTCGTTGATCCAGTTGTAGTATCCTCCCAAATGTCTCATTCACCAAACTGTCGTCCACCCAGTTATTGTACCAACCGAATTGCCGTCTACCCAATTGTCGCCCTCCCAGTTGTCATCCACCCAGGTGCCTTAAACCCATTTGTCGTCCACCCAGTTGACTTCCACGCAATAATCGCGCTATCCATAGTGCAGGGGACATTTCCTTAATTACAAAGAAAGCACATGATCTCAAATGCACTCCGAAGAATGAATCTAACAACCAGCAGATCTGTTGCTTCACTTATAACTCAGGTGAAGAGAAATCGTTCGGGAGTTATCACACCAGTCTAATCGTTGCACACGTAGCTGTACATCAATTTTATAAAACCTTTCGGAAAAAATTCGATGATGGAGAAATTTTAACGAGGAACGAACCTCAGTACTGGGATAAAATTTCTCTAAGGGTGAAATTCCATACAAAGTTCCATAAATCGTGACTATTGTATTAAAATAGTCATTAGGAGATTTTTGATTTTTTTCACTGCCCCGTAATTATAAATTGTAGTTAAAAGTAATCGGGGAATCTTGTAGCGCAGAACGTGATGATATCTATGAAAATATCTGCGAGTTCTTCCTCGGAAATGTTTTATTGGAAGTGTCACATTGGAAGTGTTTCATGATTCGTCAAGCATCGAAGGATAAATTGAACTGGAAATAATGCTGGAAATCTTTGGCTGATTTTTTGTGATGCTTTGTCGATGACATCATAAGACACAGATGTGTTGCGTTCATAAACTCTATTTAAGTCCTTCGATTGGTCCTTGGTAATCCGTTAATTGTTTATAGAAGGATAGGACACTAGGAAATTCGAAGATTCATTTCGAACACTAAAATTGTCCTATTGATCGTCATATATACGTGACACGTGACGATTATTTAAACGACTTTTTTTCCCCAGTAATATAAAGAACTTTGTTTGCCATTTGGAAAAATCCTGCTCTAATCATTTTGCACTGTTTCTTTGCAGTGTTTTCATACAATCAATTCAAATTAGCGTAAACTTATTATTATAACCGTCTGATAAGCCTGCTACGGGGCAGGATTTAGGTGACAATAATTGTGTTTCAAAATTATAAACAACTTTTTTTTTTAGATTTTCTCTCCTTGGTCGTCCCTCAGTATGAAACCTAATAGATTTCTAGTGAGCTCGTTTCTCCACTCAGTCCTTTATCACAAAATATTCCTGTATCATCTTAGAAACTATTTTAGTAAATAAAATCGATAGTATTTTATCTCTCCTCACATACAGCCATTCCTAAATATCTCGTTAAATGGGTATTGGATTTTTCAAGGTCATCGGTATTCATTTTTATACTGAGGGAGAAAAACAATCACGAAACACAATCATTTACATCTAAATCCTGCCACGTAGCAAGCTTCTCAGAGAGTTATAATAACATACTTATGTTACTTTCATTGATTGTACAAAAACACTGCAAAAAGGAAACACTGCATAGTTAGCAGAGCAGGTTTTTCCCAAATTACAAGCAAGGTTCTTTGCATAAATAGAACAAAAAAGAAATACCCCCTCAAGCAGCTGCTTGCCAAAGAGGTCTGACAGGAGCCTGTCAGTTCAATACGCCCTAGAAGGTCTGTGAAGATGGAGTCGTTTAAATAATCGCCATGTGCCATGAAACACACGCTTATGACGATCAATTGGGCAGATTTTCGTGTTCGAAATGAATATTCGAATTTGCAAGACTCCTACCCTTCTATATATAAAAGAAAGGAATTCCCAAGGAACAATCGAGAGACTTAAAAGGAGTTCATGACGATGAGTTAGACAGACTTTTGTTTTTCATCTATCAACAATGCAGTAATGTTTGCACGAAATTCTACAGATTTTATCTCTTTCCGCGGTAATATAAATATTTTATACGAGGCTTAAGGGGCCAGCACGCACACCCTTCCAGAATACCAGTAAGGGTAAGAGAGTGTCTAAAAATATTTAACGTATTTAGCAAATTTTAAAGATTTGTAAAACGGAGGGGGATGTGTTACATTAATCCAGTCTTTTGCACACACACCCTTGCATTTTTCCGGCTTTCGTCTTGCCCCCAGTCCCTCTCCTTCAATATTTTGTTGATCCGGGCCTAGCCACTGTTATTGCGACGTCTTACAATGCATCCTATGTTAGTCAATGTGTAACACGATAGGATATGTTAGATTCAATCCATTATCCCAGCGCTGTCCAATTAGCGGCCCGCACAAGGATTTTTGTAGCCCGCGAACAAAATCTAATTTTAATTGAAAATTTAAATAAATATCTGTAATCCACCTTATAATATTTTGTCAACTTATTTTACTTTACTTCATATGCAATCTTCAACTTACTCATTCTATAAAGTGTACAAATCATTCTTAAGGCGATCGACAAACTTCTGAAACCTTTTAAGAGCGGTGCGGCGTCATCAAACAAATGTTTTTATGATGCTGCAGTAATAAGAAGCATCTAACGACAGCACGAATCGCTCTTACTGCACGTGCATATGGCGCGGAATTTTGCCAGACAAAACTAATCGCTAAAGGTTGGGTTGTTTTACCTCTGAGCGGCACTTTTTTGCACTCCATGGACTAAATGGCCAGGTCACATGGACCCCGAAGGCTGAGAGAAGGGGACCCACTGGAACAGCTGTTGGGAGACAGATGGTAGCCTCTCGTCAAGGCCATCCAGCGTGTTCTTTAACGTGCACAGGGTATGGCTCTCCCGCACATGGCGCCACGGCTTAACGTCCCATCCGACGGACGGCGACCTTTCCAATCCCATCGGTTACTCTTACTGACCGTGGGCAGGGTGGGAAGTTTTGCGGAGAACAATCTCAACGCTGACCCAGCTGGGTCTCGAACCTAGAAACTGAAGATTACAAGCCTGGCGCGCTGCAGACTGAGAAGAATAGTGTAAGAAGTTGGCCAAAATAAACAGATCCGCAGAAAAATATCTCTTCTCCAATGGTTCTCAACCTTTTATGATTCATGTACCCTTGGAACTGTATATGTAATCTCAACGCTAACCCAGCTGGGACTCGAACCTAGGAACTACAGATTAAGAGCCTGGCGCACTACCGACTGAGCCACCTCTGCCGTTAAGCGCTAAAGAAAAGATCATTTTGATCTTCGCTTAGGAAGCATCAGCATAAGCTTTCAAGTTTAATGAAAATGCAGTTAAATAATTGCATTCGATGAGATTATTTATTTTGGGAAACATGTTTTTATGTGATATGATTTTTATTGCTGAACAAACATTTGTTGTGTAGTTATATGCTGTATTGGAAATACTGTCGGGTGTGATAATATAACTTTTGAGGCTCTGTTTTGTGCAGAACGAAAATTTGCTGTTTACAAATATGCTCGATTCAAAATAGTTGTGTTCGATGATATCTGTCTTTTGAATCGTGTTATTAAGCACGGGAAGGACATATATTAGTTAGATCTATACGTTACTGAAAGAAGTGCCTTCATTTGGTATTTTTAAAGTGCGTATGGTGACGTCACGTCTGTTATTTAGTAATGTGTTGAGTTAAGTAACAAATGAATTAGATGCAATTATCTTTGCAAATATTTTATACGCAAAACAAAGATTTTTCATTTAAAATAAACATTCATCATCACAATTCTTTTGGAGTATTTTCTCTCTACAGTGATTTCACTAGCTCGTAATGCGAGTTTTAGGCCATTACGATCACTAATTTATACTTTTGTAGTTCACATTGTTTACAGATACTTGAGTAATTTCAAATTTGACAAAATTATGCAAATTTTGCAGTCATAAACTTGGGAATTAAAAGCTTAGTTTAATAAAATAGATAAGGTCGTAACAATTAATGTCATTTTTCTCTTTGAAGAAATATTTTAATTCACAGCACTATTTCCACTATTTCGTTTTAACGATCAGTTTAGCCTGGCTACATAAACATACTCATCACATGCATGCGCAGTGAGAGTGATTTGTGCTCTCGCTAGGCGCTTCTGCAGTAATATTTTCTTCCACTCCTATTGCATCTTGTGAACAGCATGTGCGCTCTAACAACTGTAAGCAGAGGGTTGTGCACAATATATCGTTGGTTTTTTGCTATTCTGTGAAGTGAGTTATTTTTAGACCTTTCTGTTGTTTGTTCATTCGATAATTAACTTAATTTCATATTTATTCGTAAATTCAGTTAATAGTTAAATATGAGTGCAACTAATAAAAGAAAGATTGTTAATGAAAATCGCGAATTTCAAGAACGGTGGGAGATTGAATATTTATTTATTCTTAACCAGGGAAAGCCACAGTGTTTGGAATGTTTACAGACTATAGCTGTGTGTAAAGAATACAACTTAAAGCGCCATTACCTTTCAATGCATGAAAAAAAAGCATTCTTCGTGCACAGGAGACATGAGAATAGCGCTCGTAAAAAATTGAAACAAAACGGAATTATCACACTATTCTTTTAAATAATATATCAAAATCTCGAGAATGTTTAGTAGTTGCATCATTTGAGGTTTGTTTAGACGTAGCAAAAGCAAAAAGGTCATTTTCGGATGGAGAATTAATAAAATAATGTGCCTTGGCGACGAATAAATAGTAAAAAAAAATAAAACTGTTTCTCTTTCTCATCAGACCGTAAGTCGACGTGTATGCATGTCACTAAAAAATTACAGAAAATAATCAATAATTGTTGCTATCTTTCTGTGGCTTTGGACGCAAGTACAGACATCTCCGATAGAAGCCAAATGCTTATTGTTATAAGGAATGTAAATGAAAACTATAGCTATTGAGAAGAACTTTTAAAATTA